>WSFP011439769.1:0-20719 GCA_009831015.1 Picea engelmannii
GCCATCGATACCATACAAATTGATTAGGTTCTAAATATAAAGAAGCAATTCGTACCTTTTGTGTATGTGGCACATTATGTAGATCAAAGAATTGCTCCATCTGAAGTATCCATGTGATTGGGTCCTTGACATCAAACTTCCTCGTATCGATCTTAGGAACGTGGTTCATCTTCAACCCAAAGTTGGAGTTTCTCCATTCTTGATTCACCTTCGTTGTGTCCTCATCATGAATTTCATGGGATGCATTTTCACTTTCAGGTGTCTTCTCTGTTACGAAATTTTTCAATACTTCTATGATCTCCTATTTTAAACCATCCATCTTTGGCTCCAACTTAGCTTCCATCTCTTGTAGTTCATCTTTTGTTACTATCTTCTTTGTAAATCATCTATGTCCCTACACATTTCTTCACCTTCATCAAGAGTCCAAGTAGGATTGTTTGGAGTCTTATTTGGTGTAGAAGTTCCCTTTTTGGGTGGCATGTTGGCCAAGTATCACTTTTGAACCTTGATTTTTAGGTGGTTCTGCTAGACAATATTTCTTCTATTGTATATCCCTAGTTTCAACCATTCTAGTTATGAAACTTTCTTTTAAGTATTTCTTTGATATTTCTTCTCTGCAATGCCACAGGTCTGATCAAAATTGGATGTTCCAAGTGAAATTTATGGTAACTTACCCACAACTTGCCGATTTTTGGCCTTTCCAGGAGATGTCACTTGTATAGCATGCCCCGCACAAAATAATTGATATAAAATTATGAAACTCGTACCACAAATACTATAGACTTTCCATGATCCAATGAAACTGGTCCCACTCAATTTGGATACTCTAGGAAGAACTTATGATTGTTTTACCTAGAACAACTTCTTGAGAATAGTCAATAGGACTAGTCAGATACCCTATCTTACACAGGGTGTATCTACAAATTTATGATGACCCAGAAGCTGAAATGTTTAACACAGATACTTTACTAATTTCTGTGAATATCCTCTAGATTTTAGGGTTTGAAACGTTACATAAAATATTTTGTAGTAAAAATTCCACAATGACTCAATTCAGGATGATTCCAGAACCCTATCTTGTACAGGTTGTATCTCCGAAAGTATAAGGCCTCAGGAGATGAAATTTGAACCCAACATACCTTTATTTGTCTACTAAATATCCTCCATGTCATTTCTTCTGAAACATTGTATAAAAAAAGTTACAGTGAAAATTCCGAGGTGTCTCAGATGTAGCAACAAAACCCCAAGACCTTGAGCTCTGATACCATATGTTAAGAACCAAATATCAATATAGCATAGAAAAACCTCAGAAAAAGTACTCAACGCCTTGAAAAAAAGATGATTTTAGATAATAAGCCTCTTCAAGGGGGAAACCTCCTTTTACCCCACTTAAATGTTCAAGTACAAGATGATTCCTAATGAAAATGTCTCCTTGGTATATATAAGAGACTAGGAGGTATAATTACAACTAATGGCCTAAAGCCGACATAAATAAAAAAACATTACTAATATAATATGTCCCAATTAAGGTGTAATGAGCCAATATTAGGGCTTAACAAAGCATATACAGGAAACACCACATTGATATACATGGCATCTTGTAGAGAATTCAAGGGGAGATAAACCATCAGAGAAATAGATCATGAAAGAAAGAAAAGAAGCATGAAGATAGGGGGAGACATATTGATAGGGGGAGTTACCCTTTTTTCCCATGATGTCAAATGGGGATAAAGAGAAAGATCAGAAGAGAAATATCACAAGCATGAAGACAAGGGGAGAATCCCCAAAAAGAGATACCCTTTTCCATTAATTTCAAAGAGGGAGAGAAACATGAGAAGAGAAAAATCGGAAGATATCGATGAGGAGCAATGGTCACAAGGGGTAGTATGAGTGTATGCATAAATTCCAAAGGGGGATATTTTTGGTAAGTTGGTTTTCATTGATGTCAACAGAATTGGTTATCATTGATGTCAACATATGTGATGTGTGCATTTGAAGAAGTATACAAGAAGCCCCAAAAGTGTGGTCATGAAGCCCGAAGTTGTTTGAGGAATAAGGACATGAAGTGCAATGTAAATTCAGGTAACAAACTCTTATATGGATATTCCTCATCATGTTGTTTCCAATAGTAGGTGGTATGCAGTTCCTCATGGTTGAGGAGTTATGAGGTCGTGAATTTGGAATCCCCGGAGAATGGTTAAGAAGCCCCTAAACTATTGCAAGTCATTAATTAAAGGGTAAAGTGGTTGTAAAAGTAAATCACAATTTTCCCCTAAATTTAAGGAAATAAGTCACTTTGAAAAGGTATAAATACACCTCAATAAGTCTCTCATAAGGAAATACACATAGACAACTTTATTGAATATATTCTAAGTGAACAAGTGATCTATTGGTGAATCTATTATGGTGAATCTGAGCCAACGAAGGAAGTGCGAAGGACAATTTTTGGGGATTTTAGAGGAGAGTGAGGATTTTCTAAGAAAACTCCAATTTAGCTGACTCCCACAGGTCCAGATACTAGTGTCCTACAAGGAAACCCCACAGGTTGTAAAACCCTTGTCCCACAAGGCCCCGCTAGTTGATTGGTCTTAGTCTCGTGAGGCTAAGGAAAATTTGGGGAGGATCCTAGTACCATGTTGTCGAGGATGAGAAAGAGATACAGGTACATAATATTGTGTATCAGGTCTAGTATAGGTTTAAAGGTATGTCTATATGCATGTTTTGAGGGTTACATGTTGGTGATGTTATGGTGCATGCTTGAGGCATGAATTTGGTATCTTGTTGAGATATTGACACATGCTTGAGGCACATCTTATGTGCATGGTGTGAGGAATATCTTTGTTACATGTATGATGTATATTCTTTGGTGATATTGATGCACGTTTGAGGCACTTCTTGGTGATTTTGATACATGATATGGTACAGGTTTTGGTACGTGGTTGATGCACGATATGGTACATATTTTGGTACATGGTTGATGTATATGGTACATGGTTTATGAATATAGCACATGCTTATTATGGCGTATTGTTTGATGCACATATTGGTGATGGTTGTGGCATCCATGTGAGTGGATCTGGTTATAGTTGGTTGATGATGGTATATCAGTGACAGAGATAGTGACAGAGACAGTGATATGGACAGTTATAGGTTGGATGATTGTTTTATCATCAGTTACAAGTTGATGTGACAGTAACAGTGACTTGTTGATAGTGATTTTGACAGGTTGATGTATCAATATGGTAGTGGAAGTATCAAAGGTAGTGACAATTTAAGTCTACACTTATATTTTAGGGAGGTAGGACGAGGTAAGGAAAGGGGGTTGTATCCTCGTTCCAGTTGGTGCCGAAGAACTGAGAGAGTTGGAACTTCCTTCATATTGTAGCCTGTAAATCAAGGGGACATAGCTTCCTTCCATTTGGAGCCAAAGAATACAGGGAATTGGAGCTTCCTTCAGGTTGAAGCTTGTAAATCAAGGGGTCATAACCTCCTTCTAGTTGTAGCTGGAGAATTTAGGGAGTTGTAGCTTCCTTCAATTTGGAGCTTGTAAATAGGGGGTCTAAACCTCCTTCTAGTTGGTACTGGATAATTTGGAAGTTGGTGCTTCCTATGAATGTAATCTTGATATATATAAGAAATCATTTTGTGGTTTTCCTCTATTTGGGTTTCCACATAAAGTCTAGTGTACTATCTAGCTGAATTGATATTGTTGAATGGAATTTCATATTAGTATATGCTCATGACATAATGAATTCAATCATAAATGATATACTGCTGATAAAATTGAAGTTTATATATTTTGATTAAAAGTCGTATAAAGCGCTCATACTGACTCACCCCCCTAGTATTCCAAAAAAACATATGTCATATAATTTATGATATGCCTCAACCATGTACCAAAATATATCTCAAGCATGTATCAAGCATGTACCAAAATCTCTAATATGTGCATCAGGCATAAGCCATGATCTCCAAAATATCACCAACATATGTCTCTAACCATGTGCTAAATACCCTCCAAGATATGCCTCAAGGCACATACCATAACATCAAGATGAAAACCTCAAGACATATAGAAAACTATTTCTTTTATCATGTAAAAAAACTAGTGGATAAGATCATAGACCAACTTGCCTTCTTCAAATTCAACATCAACAAGATAGTATCTTGCTTAACCTTTTTCAAATCCATGAAGATGCAGATTCATGATTCATCGAATGTAAGCCTACAGACATCCATGCTTTTTCACACTGTGTCCCACGTACGTCCTCACCCTGCTCCACTGAAACCCATGGATAACCTCAAAAATCCACACCTTTATCCACTACAACCCACAGATAACGTCATAAATCTAGTTCAATCACTTTCATACTCCTTGTTCTCCTCGACCTCTTGCCTTCTAGGATAGATTTTCTTTGTTGAGATTGTCAATCCTCCTAGAAAAAGTGCACACCCACTTATTCTATCTCCATACCACAAACACACATTTGGATGGATGAAAAAATGAGAGGTTTTTTATGTGTATTTATACTTTTCCAAGTGCCTCCTTTATTTGACTTTAGGGCCGATCGATAACTTCTTGTCCTTAGATCTAGGGCTTCTTGACCATGCTTCAGAGATTCATATTTAAGAGGGTATAAATTCTCAACCATAAGGAACCACGTGACATACCACCTATCGTTGGAAACAACATGAAGAGGACTATCCATCTATGAGGGTTTTGCATTTTTTTGAAATTACATTCATCCTATTTTTCTTCAAATAAATTTGGGCTTCATGACCACACCTCTGGGGCTTCTTGTAGACTTCTTCAAATCATCTTCCCATGAGGGCCATGCTTAAAGATACACCATAAGGGGATCAATTTGGAGACTTCTTCTAATAAACCCATCAATTATTCCTTCAAATAAACTCATCACTTATAGGGGATTTTGGAATTATTCTAGGGTTGACATGCTTCTTCTAGGGTTGAAGTAAATGACAACAAACTTTCCAAAAATATCCCTCTTTGGCATTGATGGCAGCACTCATACTCTTCCTGTGATCATTTCTTCCCCTATCCTTATGCTTCTCTCCCGAGCTTTCTCTACCCCTTTCAAATCAATGGAAAAGGTTAACTCCCCCTAAAAGTATACCTTATTTGAAAAACCTTTCTTTGTATTCATGCACCCCCCCTGTGTTCATGCTTATGATCTTTCTCTTCTACTGTTGTTCTTTATCTTCCCTTTCTACATTAAGGGTAACTCCCTCTGACTATTCATCTTCCCCTGTCTTCTTTTGCAAGATATCGTGTAGATCAATGTGGGGCTTCTTGTATATTCTTTCCTCTCTTCGAGTGCTTTTTGTTCATTGGTGCTTCCTATTATTTTATTCCATTGATGTATATAAAAAGCATTCATGTCATGGTTCCTTCATCACTTGAATTTAAGTATTCATGGATTGTCATTTTCATTGTGTTGACATCAATAACATAATCATTCAACACTCTCTCCTTGATAGTATAACTTCTTTTGATGATTTCTCTCCCCTTGTCTTCATGTTCCTTTCACGACTTTCCCTCCTATGACTAGATGGTTCCACTTATAAATATGCTTCTTCTCTGAGTCATATGCTTTTTTGAAATGAGCTCATGTTTTCATCCACTGTCATGTATCTTCTTTGGTTCATGTCAAGTATTGTCTTTTAGACCTGCCAGATATCTCATGAAATCATATATGTCCAAGTGTCTCAAAACTATCCATGACTTTACTATTTAACTATGCACAATGCTAACCCATTTTTTACTTCATTGTTCTGAGAGATTCTTCGAGTCCGTTGCAACTAGTCACCGCATATTCTTTCTTCTAAAGCTATGTCAAATATATCCATTACTCTGTCTTCAAATCACATTCTGCAAGTCTGCATGGGGACTTGTTTCAAAAACTGATCTTTAATCAACCAAAATGACACAAACCATTATGTACCTCTTCCATTAAACCCCCTAGTTTATAGGCTCCAACCCAAAGGAAGCTATGACTCCCCAAATTATCCAGCACCAACCGGAAGGAGTCTACAATCCCCTTTCCTTTCCCCTTCCTAACTCCCTGAAATATAAATGTAGACTCAATCTATCACTACCATTATCAATGTCACTGTCATTGTTACCAATAATAAACCTGTCACTATCATTGATAATCAACCTATCACTGTCACTAATAATCATCATGTCACTGTCACTAATAATCAATCTTCATCATGTCACTGTCACTAATAATCAATCTATCACTGACAATCAACCTGTCACTAGTAATCAACCTGTCATTGATAATTAATATTTCACTGACAATCAACCTGTCATTGATAATCAATATTTCACTGACAATCAACCTATCATTGATAATCAACCTGCAACTGATAATGATACATTATCATCATCAAAACTAGATTCATTCACATAAACCATATGCCAATATCACCATGACCATCTCTCAAAACATATGACTAACATCATCAAGATATGCATCCAAACCATGTACCAAAATATACCTCAAGCATGTGTCATAACCTCCATAAACTATGTACCAAGTATATGTTTCAAACATATGTCATATCATTCATGTTATGCTTCAACCATGTACCAAAATATGTGCCTCAAACATATTCCATCTCATTCATAATACGTCTCAACCATGTACAAAAAGATATGCCTCAAATAATGTACTAAGCATGTACCAAAATATGTATCAAGCATGTACCAAGCATGTACCAAAATCTCTAAGATGTGCATCAAGCATAAGCCATGATCTCCAAAATATCACAAACATATGTTTCTAGCCATGTGCCAAAGATATGCCTCAAGGAACACACCATAACATCATTATGTAAATATGAAGACATATAGAAAACCATACCTTTTATCATGTGAACAACATGGTGCATAAGATCACAGACCAATTGGCCTTCTTCAACTTCATCATCAACAATATAGTATCTTCATTAACCATTTTCAACTTCATCAAGACACAGATATTTGATTCATCTACTATAAACCCTCGAACATCCATGCTTTTCCTCATTGTGACCCACGTACATATGTGCCTTACTCCATTGCAACCCATAGATAACCTTAGAAATCCATGCACTTATCCATTGCAACCCTCATATAACCTCAGAAATATAGTTCAAACACTTTTGTACTCCTTTCTCTCCTCGACCTCCTTTCTTCTAGGACAAATTTGGTGTGTTGAGATTGCAAATCCTCCTAGAACAAGTGTAGACCCACATATGCTCTCTCCATACCATAAAAACACACTTGGATGAATGAACAAATGAGATGTGTTTGATGTGTATTTATACTTTTCCAAGTTCCTCCTTTATTTTACTTTAGGGCCAACCTGTAACTTCTTTTCCTTAGATCCAGGGCTTCTTGACCATACTTCGGGGCTTCATCTTTAAGAGGGAATAATTTCTCAACCGTGAGGAACCACATGACGTTCCACATACCATTGGAAATGACATGACAAGGACTATCCATTTATGATTGTTTTGCATGTATTTTCAATGTCCTTCATCCTCGTTTTCTTCAAAAAACTTCAAGCTTCATGACCAAACCTCAAGGGATTCTTGTAGACTTATTCAAAGTGTCTTCCTGTGAGGGCCATGCTTAAAGCTACACCATAAGGGTACCACTTTGGAGACTTCATCAAATAAACCCATCACTTATTCCTTCAAATAAACCCATCACTTCTAGGGGCTTCTAGACTTGATTTGGGGCTTCTTCTCAGGTTGACATCAATTAAAACCAACTTTCCAACACTTGCTTCTTGTTATTGGGATTGCTACAACAAATTATACATCCTCTAATATACCTTGCTACATATTCTTGCATTTTGGGCCAGTACACATGCCTTTGTAAGTTGGAAAATGTCTTCCCAACACCACAATGTACTACAACCTTAGAGGTGTGAGCTTCTTTGATGATTTGCATTCGTTAACCTTTAGGGACACAGATCTTGTCAAGCTTGTCAAGTAACCCATTTTGAAAATGATAGTCACCCTTACTGTCACCTTATTCTATATGAATGGCCTTGTAGATGTTGAAACACCTCCTTGAAGTCTTCATCTTTTGTGTATCCCTCTCTGTATGCATCATGGGTAAAAGGATCCATGTGCATGATAGTTCCCAAAGTTGTGATATTGGATCTAGGTGGCCTTGAAAGCATGTCTTTGAACTTTTTTGTGTTTCCCTTATTATACATCATGAATAGATTAAATTGCTATAAAAACGCCATCCACTTGTAATGTTTGGTTTTCTATAGCTTACTATGGGATTGAAAATAATGTAGTGGCTAGTGATTTGTGTGGATGATGGTATCCTTTCCCATTAGATAGTCTTTCTACTTCTTGAAAGCTTAAACCATGACATAGAGTTCCTTGCCGTAGGTAGGGTAGTTCAGAAAAAAACCCATGAAATATTTCAGAATGATAGCATACAAACCTTCCTCCTTACATCAAAAATTATCCCATGGCATACCCACTTGCATATGTCTCCACTTAGAAAGGATTTTGAAAGTTTGGTAATGCGAGAAATAGTTCTTGGATGATCTTTATTTTTAGCTCATTGAATTTCTTCCACTAAATCTCCCCCCATTGGAAACTCTTACCACTCATTGTTATGGTGTGGAGTGGTGCAACTACCGCTGAAAATGAAGCTATGAACTTCTACAAGTACTTTGTTTCCCCCAAAAAATCCTAACTTTAGTGACATGTGTAGGAACTAACCATTTCATGATGGCCTCCATCTTTGTGGGATCTATCTTGAGCTCCCCTCCACCGATCACATGCTCCAAATACACAAGATAATGCTAAGCAAACTCACATTTCTTGAGGTTAGCCAGTAGTTGGTGCTTCTTTAGAGTCTCTAACACCTACATGAGATCTGAGAAGTGCTCCTCTTGGGTAATTCTAGAAACAATTATATCATCTAAATATACTATAACAAATGAATCTAGATATGGGTGTAATACATCATTCATTAGTTTTATAAATGTAGTTGGTGCATTACATAAACCAAATGGCATGATCAACCATTCATACAAACCTTGCTTTGTTTTGAAGGCATTCTTCCAAGTGTCTTCTTCATGGATGCGCACTTGGTCATATCCTAATTAGAGATCCAACTTGTTGAAATATTTTTCATGCTGCAACTAATCTAGCAGATCATTGATCATGGGTTGAGGGTACCAATTTGAGTGTAATCTTTTTCAATGCTCTATAGTCAATACACATTCTTCAAGTCCCATCCTTCTTTGGTACAATTATGATAGGTGGCCCACAAGGTGAGGTTCTTGGTCAAATCACACCCTTCTCCAACAACTAATGCAACTACTTCTTTACTTCATTTTCTTCTAGAATGTATTGTCTATACATCCCAACATTCGACAATGGGTAGTCTAGCAATAATTGTATTTCATCCTCCACTTCCCTCTTGGGTGGTATCCCTTTAGGCTCCTAGAACACTCCTTTGTATTCCTATAGCAACTCCAAATGATGTTTCTTCTCTTTAGTACACCCCTCCAAGGATTCCTTTACTCTTATTGACTCATCCTCAATATGATTTTCTCTTAACAAAAGTAAAACATATTTCTTACTAGAACTAATCAATTTCTTGGCTTGATTGGCACTTACTAGTGAGATCTTTGACTTTCCTTTATGCACATTGATGATGTAGGACTTCTAATTATTTATTATTCGGTACTAATTGTCTCTCTGTATGAATATTTCATTCCTCATATACATGTAGGGTATTCCAAACACTACTCCACATATGTCAAGGGGAATTACATCCAATTCCACTTTATCAATAAAATCAACACTTACAATAAATTCAATATTACACTATTTTGTTACCTTGATACTTCCATCCTTGTTCACCCATCCCAATGGATATGGGATAGGATGATCACAAACCTCCAATACAAGCTTCCTAACTAGATCCAATGCTATGAGACTATCCTATGAACCATAGTCGAACAAAGTATCTATCTTGGTCTTCTTGACCTAAATATTGGTGTGGAAGAGCTTGGTCATTTCCTTCTCTTCTTGGTGATGATAACTACTTATATTCAACTCCTTCTGCATTGTTGTGTAGAAAATAATCGCATCCACATCAGAGCTTCTTTCAACTTGATTGCTCGAATTTTTCACTAGAAGATTCTTTTTCTTTGCTTCCTTATTGTAGTTCTTTGGGTTCAACTTTGAATGTAGTTTCTAACACTTTTCTTGAGTGTGGCCATCAATATTGCAATGGTTTAAATTGTTGTTGGGATCCTCTCACTGATGTGCAGTGGCTATCATCTTCTTATTTTTTCCCTCTTTCTACTTCTTCTTACCCTCCTTGGAAGCTTCCTGGTTCTCTTTCAACTTGAAACCATTTGAATACCCTTTCTTGTGGACTATGTTTTCTAGATATTATTCATGTACACTTTCCTCATCCACTCTCCTTGGATTGAAAAGCATCACCTTATTTCATAGGTGTATATGTAGACCCCCTAGATACTTGAGGAGTACATCTAGGCTCTTGGGAGAGATACCCAAAAAGATGGACATCATTTTGAACTCAATGGTGTACTCCTATACACTCTTCCCTTGATTATGCCCGAAGTAGTGCCATCAGATCCATTTGTCCTCTACATACCCAACATGATAGAACTGGACTAAATGAGGATTTTGAAATCATCCCACTTAGTTACTAGCAGATCACCCTCCATCCTAAGTGTTTCCATATGGATTTACCAACATGTTAAAGCATGGCCCTCTAACTTCAATATGGAAAATTATATCTTTTGTTCTTCATCTATATGGTGAATGTTGAAATAAACATCTAGTTTATGCAACCAATGATTCAATTTCAATGCGTCAATCTCACCTTGGTATGGCTTTATGTCCACTTTCTCTTTCTTCTTGGTATGACTGTTATTTATTGGGTTGTTTTTGTGACTCCTTTTATGTGTATTCATTATCTCCCAATTTCCCATCTGATTTGATCTCTGAGTTTGAGCCTCCAACTTCTCTAAACAATCCAAGATTGATTGTTAGTTCCTCCATGAGGAGGTGTTGGGTAGGTGTTATATTATTTGCATGTGTGTGGGGGGGTGTGTCATATTTGAGGATTCTGTCTGACGATCCCATCACCTGTCACCCTTTATGGGCATGTCCGTCAGGTGCTACCTGAGGGGATCATAATCCCCCCCCCCCAGCTATGTGGATCGTTTGGCTCCAGGTGTTATCCCAGAGCCGGCAGGGTTCAGGGCAGAACCCCGATTTGTTTTTTTTACAATTTTTTCTATTTTATTATTTTTCATTATTTTTAGTGGTTTCCAAATTAATCCTGAATTAAGGGATCGAGGTTTTGGTAGCTGTGAAATACCTAAAATTTTTAATATATTTTATTGTGAATAGTGAAATTAATACAATGAAGAACTGAAAGGTGCGGCACCAAGGGAGGTTGGTTTTTTCTTGGTTAAAGCTTTCCAACAAAAATATCTATGTAATATGTGTATGAGTCATTGATTATTTTTTGTTTTTCTTAAGAATTTGTATCCATTGCTTTACTTCACAGGTTTAAAACTTACAAGAGGGATATATTGTGATATATGTCAACATCTTGCTCTTCTAGCCTCACAATTCTCTCTTCTATTGGATCTCAAGGGTTGCTATGAATAGACTCGTTGGTTATGGCTAGGGTTCTGCGACTCTATTCTTAAAATGATTCTTGGATCCTTGCAACTTTCCATAAATTCCCCAGCATAACCTGCTACGATATCAATATGATTTGTAAATTTTCATGGATATTCCGCTGCACAGTTCGTCACAACACACCTAATAAAATATTGAAATCTTTACTGTGAAGGTCAATTTCCTTTAGATATTATATTCTTTAATTATTGTTTTTCTTCTTAAAATGTATGAAATAGATGAAATGCGATAAATAGAGAACATAAATAAATACACAAACGATCCCAAAATAAACACAAGATATGACCTAGGAAATGCAATTTGGGAAAAAACCTAGCTAAAATGTGAGGTCACTTTGTTCTCTTTTCTTCAAATGCAAGTACAAAGAAAGAGGCACTCACTGTGGAGTTGCATTTGACACTATGGTCGAGATGGCTACTACAGAATCTTTGTTCCTCTATTATAATAAAAAGAATACCACTTCTAGATGTTTTTCTCATCTATAGAACAATATACAATACAAAAGAATGGAACCCCTTCTCCTCCTAGTGGTCCAATATTTAACATAGCCCGATAGCCATCTAGGGTTAGGGTATTGACTTCCTCAACTCTCAGTTAGTGATCAGATTTGGACCTTCTAGAATGTTCTAGAAAATACACTATGTGGATAGCCCCACACGTTTAAGTAATGGGGGTTGACATGGAATCCACTTGCACCATGGTGATCAATACGGTAGGTCAACTTGCGGGAGGCATAACTTTCACATACAAACTCCGATTGAGGTGATTCTTGCACTGATGGAAGGGTATGAGTGTGTGGAATATATTTGATGGCTCCATAGTAAGATTTGGACCATTAAAAAATGTCATTTTATTTCTCAAAATGGCTCTAAAATATTTCAAATGGTTTTTTGGACCCAAATTTCCAAATTTGGACCAACTGCTAAAATGCTTCTACAAGTTGATTCCTCCATTTTTTTCACCCATAAAGCATCGAGATAGATGAAAAATAATATAATGATCCAATATGAATCAATTTATCAAGCATCAAGGGTTTTAATAAAATATTATCTTTTCATTACTTAATGTTTCAATGAATATTTATATAGTAGTTTATTGGAATTACAGAGTTATAAAGTTGGAATAACATCAATGGATTTGCTAAAAATAACATATCCATCCCAAAACCCACATCCCTTCTATCAAGCACATAGAAATTGTCTTTGATTCATCAATTCTCAAAGCAAATGCTTTTGTTCCACTAATAATTTATCTTATTTGCATCAACAAGCCATCATAATTATATGTCAAAATTTTCTGCCAAATCAAGTAAGATCACTGTTACAGAATCTCCATGCTTGCAATTGTTAAATGCACAATGTCACTCCTAGCACATACATCTTACTATTGTTATTGGCCAAATATGTAAATTGAACTAACTAATCCTTGTCTTACAATATTCAACTATTAAAGGAACCCCATGGTTGTGATATTAGAGGAAAATATGCCTCTACACATTCTTTTTAATGCACTAAGCACCCTACCCTTCCTACACAACTCACTACTCAGTGTTAATTTCTTAATAGAGGGTTATATCTGAAATTGAATCTCTAGATATTGATTATATTTCTAGATTGATGTTCCTATGCCAATACTTTGAGGATAACTGATTTCTATACCTCTCTTTATTAGGTGACCATACAATACATATTTGAAGGTGAACATTTTTTAATAATTAATATTAATAAAAAACAAATGTCACTACAATGGCTAAGTCCTTGCCGAAAATTTTGACACTTAAATTTGAATCCACACATAAGTTTGAATTACTAATTACAACATCACATTTAAGTGGCATCCCTAAGATGTACCAATAGTAAAACTGATTTTGCAATAATGATATTGGTGTTCATTTGAAACTAATTAAATAAATCATATTTGATAACCAAAACATTTAAAGACGTGACTTATGCTGAGACTCTTTTACCTCAAAATTTGTGTAATAAATAATTCATGCTAATATTTAATGGTTCGAAAGATGTTAATAATAATGATTAAAAACATAACACAATTACATTCTGTTCGAATAGATTAACTACAAACTAAATCGATTTTACATATTCCTAACTGTAAAGTTCAGTCTTCCAAGGTAGAACAAAGAGACATAGCATTAAATAAATCATTTTCAACTCCTACAATTTTACCAAAAAATATAAAGCTCGGAGACGTGGTTCAGAAACCATCACAAATTTATAAACAACTTAAAAAACTGAACGCTAAAATGTCGTTGCTGCATTATCAATTAAACTATCTAATTTGAAGATTGCTGCTTAAGGCCATGAATCGTTGTTGGATTCGAACGCTGACACAAAAACTCAGGAAGGATATTACAAGGGCAGGGAGATGGCAATGTGATGCTCCTTACTCTTAGCTTTGGATTGCACATTAATATTTTCAGATAATTTGTTGGTGCATTATAACAGTCAGAGCGTTCTGGCCTCCTGAACTAGTGTTACATGTCAACTAATTTTTTAATGCAGTCACATGTACATGTATGTAGTTATGTTAATGGGCATGTATGTAATTTATTTATTTACTGTTAGTGTAACTATGTGATCTATTCATGATCAGTTTGTATAACTGAGTGATAGATATTATAGATGTGAACATATCTATAGAGGTGGTGTACAATTTGAGTGCAAGGAGCAAAGAGCAGAGTGTGTGAGGAGAAAATGATTATATGCCTATGAAGGTTATTGTAATTCTCCATTGAATAATAAAAATACTGATAATCATTGCCCGTAATTTTTTCCATCATTGGATTTCCACATAAATCAGTCTGTCAAATATATGATTAATATGCTTGGTTTAATGTATATTTAATATTACTTATTTTATACTTTGTTATATGCTATGTTTTGCTTGTACTACCTAACAAAAAAAAAAAAAGACTTTCAACCCATTGTCACGACTAAGTTGTTTCAAACTTAAATTGCATAATTGGGAGTTGAACATTCCAATGAGATACTAGAGCATATGGTGGTTGGGATCTCCCTGACTTCTTGATATCACCCATAGATTGCACCAACAGCTCCTCTTCTGTATCTAGCTACTCCATTTCTACTATTATGAATCATATAAAAATGTTAATTTTTAGTAACGCCTAATACCATTCAGGCCATACTCTAAGAGCACCTTTCATTTATTGTCAAAACATTGGTGTGGCTCTTCAATTCAGAGATTAATTGAATTATCAGTAACCATTTCCTTCTAAAGACTGCGGAACTATGCTTCAAAGAATAGAGTACACATTGCAGCTTCAAATAAATTTATAATAGAAAACAGCTCAAACAGAATAGAGTACTATAAATAAGTCTTTGGAAATGAAAACAAATATAAAGACGATCATAAAAAGATCTAACCTAATAAATCAACATAAATTTATCTCAAATAAAATTCTGTAAACAATTTTTCTGCAAATCTCGTTTATAAATCTTAAAAAAAGAGAAATTTTTATCGGATTCGAGATCAAGAGATCTACCCTGAAGAACAAAAGGGCCAGTCATCAATCCAATCACATTCCAAGCATTGCGCCCTCGTCTTGACACTGAGAGAGAGAGAACGAGGGCTTGTTCTGGAATCTAATGCGCCCTCGTCTTGAACGACTGATTTCCAAGCATTGAACCTTCAGTCGCAGAAGAAGGCCCACTGGGTTCCAGGACAAGCTTTCATTCAAATGCTGAGATTAAATATTCGTCAATGGCCAACAACATCCCAGGGTTGCCTGGCTTTCCTGCCATGAGACGAGATGAAATATGAAGAATATATAAAATCTTCGGGCAAGAAGATAGGGAGCTGTGGAGTCGAAACATATGATAAGATATAGTGAAAGTAAAGAATATGAAACCTATGAGCGTCTTTGTGATCCATTAGCCTTTTTTTAATCCATCAAATCGTTAAAAAGAGAAAGGAAGGAAACAGTAAAAAAAAAAAAGAGAGAGACGGTGAGTTTCCACAACATACAGTGAAATGAAAAGAAGGAATGACGCTGGACAAAATACAGCGGAGCCAGATAGTACAAGCAAATTAATAAAAGAATCGGCGTTCATTGAGATTCTTTGAACGAAAGACAAATCAGTAAAGGTGTGACTGAGGAATATAGATGGAAAATTCGAGACGTGAAAACAGTCGAGATTCTCTTAGAGAATTAAAATAATGAAGATGCCATGGGTGGGGAGATATGAAAAGATATGGTACAAAGACGATAATAGTACAAAGGTAAATGTTCAGCACGTTATTGAAAACACGTTCAATCAAGGTTTTAGAAGCTGTATTTATAACAAAATTGCGTTAGATTTAGAGTATGCCTGTGCTAAAAATTTGCCGTAAAAGCCATGATATACGCATCCTTCACATGGAGTTTTGATACCAAGTATTCAAATTGCCATCTCGGATGACCTTAGTTGAAATCGTATGTGACAAAATCGTTGCAAGTTTAAGTTTTTGAGATTACAGATTTGCCATTGTTTAAGTTTTTGAGATTGCAACCGTTGTTTTCAAGGCAAAGTGTAAAATGGCTGCTTTGACAGCACGTTATGTCTTTCCACATTGTTAAGTGTTGAGGTGACGACGTGTACCGAATTACCAATTTACCGTGGCCATAAACAAAACTATCAATTTTAACTTAGTTACAAATAATTTATCATTTTTTTAATTGGCTCATTTTTTAAAGCAAAATTGCATAGTGTTTTATGATATGCACAAGGTCGCTGGAAAAACATTTTCTTATTTACATGGTGTAAGGGTACTTGGTCAAAAGGGCGCGGGCACTCTATCTCGCTCAAGTTATAAAGAAGATGGAATTTGGAGTAGCTTTGTCACCCAAAAGTCGCATTAGATGGGCAAGTAGATGCCTTGGGTGCACGAACACACCAAGGGGCTTGCCTAAGCATGAGGCGAAGTAGGGGGCGCACCAAAAAGGTTGGAGCACATCAGCATGAGGAGCACATCTAAAGTTGGGACGCATCGGTCCCAAGGGACGCAAAGGTTGACGAACACACGAGTTCATGGGTGCATCGGTCCGCGAAGGGGCGTGTCAGTTCGTTTGGGCTCGTTGGTTTGCGAAAGGGCATGACACACCCAAAGGACGTGATGTTTCGTGAAGGTGATGTTTGGAGTCCATATAAGAGCACAAGGCACACAACCAAGAAGACATAGAGAAGAGAGCAAGATCTGCACCGAAGTTCTAAGAAGATTCGGACAAGGAGGGACAAGCTCCCTCAAGGAGCCAAGTCTCTTCACATGGGAGAACTTGTGTTTCCTTAAGGTGTGTTGGACAGACATTTTGAATAACTATGTTTTGAAGAGCGCATGCAAAAGCAGAAAAATGGAGCAGTTTGTGAGGTCAAAGCAGAAGTTAGAGTAGACGCAAAAAAGAAGGAAAGAAAAGTAGTGTGCAGTCGCAAAAGAAGGAAGGAAAAGCAACATGCAGGTGCAAAGGAAGGAAAAACAACATGATGGTGAAAAAGAAGGACATATTAGGGTTTTGGGATAAATTATTAGGGCTCTAAACCCTAATAAATATGTAATGGGTTGGGAAGGAATAGGTTGTTGAAAACGACATATTAGGTTGCTTATAAGTGAGAATCTTTACTTAGGATTTTGGAGAGATTTTGCAGAGAGAGGCATGCACTGTAGAGCGGCTAGGCCAGATTGAGGATATAATATGTTGTATCTATTGTAAGTGCAGTGCGCGGGCCTGAGGTGATTAGCACATTAATATTAATATAAAAACCAACCATTGTGGACGTAGCCCAAGGATTGGGTGAACCACGTTAAACTCTTGTGTCTGAATGTGTTGTGTTGATGTGATTTCGCCTGGATGTTATTTATATGCACGATTAGTATAGATCAGATTAATATTTGTTTGATGCGCAAGAATCATGAATAATTCAGTGGGTTGGTTATATGGTGATCTATATTATACTAGTTCTGCATGCTAGGATGTATGTTACTGCATGAACCTTGGAGGGATTACTGTCTCACAATTGTTAACAGAAAGGTATTACTCTATTAGTAGAGGAAACAACGCTTGGGGTCTGTTATCTAGAAAGGGAAGATCAAGTAAGGATATTACGCACAGAGTGGATAGTTGTTAATAATGATGTTGATAGTATCATATCCCCTCATCCCTACAAAAACTTGGTTCCTGTAGTCCCAGTAGATTCCTCGGGCGAGACTTCACTTGCATGCGAGTGATGCCAAAAGGGTCGATAGATAAAGGGTTTTGTTGGTTGAATAAACTGAACCTAGGGTCTTATAACCATGTGCCAACAAATGGTTCTATTGTCAGGACTTGGAATCTGTAATTGAGGGAATGTTTTGGAGGTCGACTAAGAAAGAGATCGTTGAATGGATAGAAAGGAAGGAGCGATAATTTTCCTGAGAAGAGAATAGAAACCCTCAGATGAGCAACGAACAATGATTGCAATGGTATGTGTTCATAGAGCTGCATGAAATTTTCTTTGGTGAATTTCCAATTATATTAATGGAATGGTTAGAAAGGTTAGTGGAGAATACTGGAAGACACTGAACTTCATCCTCGTGGAACTGGACCCCTGAGTTGGTAAGAAAATTGAATTTTGAAAGTAATACTACTTCTCGTGCAGTCAATTCCTGGTTGAATAGTATACTGGGGGGTTATATTACAAAATTTGCAGTAGATTGTACCCAGACATATAGTGTCGCAAAGAGGGATTTCTTTAAGGGTCTGCACGAAAGGTTTATGAAAGCATTGAGTACCTGGATAAAGATGTTGTTGTATGAAAAATGTGTGATGTTGATGGAATTTGATTGTTAAGTGGCTTCGCTCACATAGGGGAACTGGGGGATAACCAGGGGATAGTCTGAAGGTAGGAAGGAATGAATAAAGAAATGACTAAGGAAGGGAGGGATTGAGGATGTAGAGAAACGAGGAAGGTATACCAGAAGAAGAAGATGAATTTGGGGTATTGTTTAGTGGAAGAAGGTATAAGAGGTTGAAGACTAGGGCTGAGGAAGGAGAGTTGTGCAATGAGTATGAGAGGAGAGTGCCCTATGTAATAGTCTAGATCGTAGAAATACATCACACAAAAGGAGAGGAAGAGGATTCTCACATCAATCCTATAATAGAAGAACCGTTAAGTCCTACTCATGCTGGATCGTGTGTCGATTCCATGACCCCATGTGTGTCACCTAGATCTGAGATAACATTTAAGGATTTGTCAAAATCACTTATAGTTAGTAGAGGAAGACATAACAACAATAGCCAAAGTAGTATAAGAAGTACATCAAGTCAGAGTCATACAACATCACCAGGGGGAGGTACCACACAAAACACCATGGAAGGTTTAGACAATACATTGAGAATGCCTAAGTTCCAGGGAGTTGGGTTGGAGGACCCAGAACAAAATCTAGTTGTATGTGAGACAATTTGGGATGCGAAGAATGTCTAGGATGAGGCCACAAAAATTGTACAATTGGAAACAACATTTAGAGGCTGCGCATTATTATGGTACATGAAACTGCAGAGTACTACACTAGGAGGTCAAGCAAGGACACTAGCAAAAATTCGACAAGCGTTATTGAAAGAGTTCAAGAATTCGAAGTCTGAGTCGCAGTAAATCACATAATTGAATGAAATCAAACAAGTGCACTATGATTCAGTGTGGGACTATGATCAAAGATTTAAGGATTTGATAGGTAGGTTGACATTTCAAATTCATGATCAACAATACAAATAATGGTTTATTGCAGGACTATTTCCACACATTTGATGTACGTTGATACAATAGAAGGTTGCATCGCATTCTGAAGCTTTGGATATTGCAATGAAGCTGGAAGCATCTTATGTAGGGGATGGTGGCCGGATGGCTCAAGTCTAGACGTAGTTAATTTCCTTGAAAATTCAATTAGAAGAACTGGCGAAAGGAAAGGAGAAGCGAGAACAAGTTTGGTGTGTCATGTGTAGGACTGAAGGCCACCATAAGGAAAAATTCCCAGCAATTGCGTAGTATTTGGAAACTGGATCACCGAACCCATTACTAGGAGGTGGGTACTGCAAAATATGTAATACATGGGGACATCATCCACCTAATTTTTCATTTCTACATAAATACCAAAGTATGCCTCAGAACCTATCTTGTAACTTTTGCAAGTCAGTATGGCACAAAGAGAAGGATTGTTGAGCATTCAATCTCATGAGAGAGGGCACTTCATATATGTATAGAATTCAGGAGGAAAATGCCACGACAGAAGGAGGCATTCCACAGTATAAAAATCAGAGAGGATTTAATCTGGGATTCCTAGGAGGGTTTGGCAAAGGTCGAGGCATAGAAAGTTTTGGCAGAGGAGGTAGAGGCCCAATAACCTGCTACAATTATAATCACCTGAGACACTTAGCTCATGACTGCCCGAATCCTTCTATAACCTGCACATATTGTAGAGCACTGGATCATGCAATAGAAGATCATCCTCAATTACTTGTGAAGTGGCAAGAAATAGGCGATCAAAACCAGAAGCTGAATCAAAACGTACAGAAGATATCCGTAGAGATACTTGACAAAGGACCCAAAATAATATTTGTCACGCATGGAGGAGATAAGACATGAGTTGATGAAATAAATGGAGGGAGGTAGAGTGAGCAATGGGTGAGGAAATCAGCAGGACCTATGCAGACATTTGACCCACAACAAGAAAAAGAGTCCATTCAATAGGCAATGAATGAGATATTAAGATAGCTTAGTCGTGGCTATAGGGAGTAATACAACCACATTAGTGATAGAAGATGTGGTTGCATCTTTACTGTCAAAAGAAATGAGAAGTGTTACCACTCCAAGAAACCCTTTGTGGTTGTAGACCAAAGGTGCTTGGTAACTTCAAGTAAAAATGTTTTTTGTGTTTTGTGTAGATTGATCAGTGGGATAACTCAATTCAAACATGGTATTCAGACAGTCAAGATGATAAA
>WSFP011439770.1:0-20719 GCA_009831015.1 Picea engelmannii
TTGAAAGGGGTGCCTTTTTCCTCCCAACCATAGGCACAACCACTCCTGATAGATTTACCAATGGCCACCCCCGAGCTAGACTATGATGCTCTGAGAGATATTATTTCTCCTTGCTCCATGACATTCAGGGACAAAGGTTACTCTCCTCCTCCCACATGATCTTGGAAACCAGATTCCTCTACACCAAGAAAGGAAGTCTGCATGAGCACTTCTTCAGTCACTCATCAACCTCATTTATCAACTTTTAGCGAGATCCTACCCACAACTTCTTACAGCCAAAACAAGATTTTTTCTCTTCTTTTCTTTCAACTCCCAAGTCGAAGCATGCTCACTTCTCTTCTTTGGAGATTTTTTTCTCTACTCTACTTCCCTGCAGATCTGTCTTTGTCCCCCAAATTACCTCATTTATTTCCTTCCTCAGCAAGGTTGCATGGGTCTGAATCCCAATTCGTGGTCAAGCATGGAAGCCTTATAGATGGGTACCCTGCCCCATCTCCTCATTAAATCTTGAGGATTGCCTTCCAACCAACAACCTAAATGGTAATTCATTTATGGGTCAGTGGACTGTTAAGAAATTACACTCAGTAGGTACTGTTCTAGTGAGGGTCATCTCAACCATTCTTGGTTTACCCTCACCACTCTCTCATAGCATCCATGGTCTATCTTGGAAAACTCCCCCCCCCCTTTTAGCAGTTGTGCAACACATATCCAATTTCTATTAATAACAAAAAATTCATACATTGAACCTTTTATACAAAGGTGCATCAAATCAAACATTCACACATGTTTAGTCTGCCATAGTCTCTTGGCCAGTTATAGTTATATTTACAAATTGGGAGAAACATGGGTATTACAATCCCCTCCCCCTTAAAGGAACATCGTCCTTGATGTTCTATCTGTCGATGTGCTCTGTATGCACAGAAGTAAACAAAAATTGATATCCATGTCTCATGTCATCCTCCATTTCCCATGTAGCCTCATCTGGTCCAAAGTGTTTCCACTGCACCTTGACCTGTGCAATGGTTATGTTCCTGAGTGGGGTTTCCCTCCTATCTATTATGCATTGAGGTTCTGGCAGGAACTCTCGCTCAGGTTCCACGTGAATCATAGACCAATCAATAATATGATTAGAATCATGTACATACTTCTTTAATAAAGAAACATGGAAAATAGCATGTGCTTTCACTGTGGGAGGAAGTGCTAGCCAATAGGATACTGGTCCCACTATATCCAAAATTTCAAAGGTTCCACAATATTGAGATGTCAGCTTGGCACAAGCTCCCATCCTCAAAGAGATTTTCCTGGGTCTAACTCAGAGATACACATGATCCCCTTATTTGATCTCTCTAGGAGTCATTTTCATGTATGCATAGCTCTTTTGTCTATCATGGGCTATCTTCAGATTTTTTCTGATATGAATTACTTGTTGCTCCATTTCCTTTAGCATATCTAGCCCGATTGTAACTATGTCTACTAGGTTGTTCCAGTTGATTGGAATATTGCATTGTCTTCCATATAGGGCTTCAAAATGGCTCATTTTTAATGACTCTTGATAGTCATTGTTGTAAGAAATTTATATCAGTGGTAGGTAGTCCTCCCACTTCTTGCGTTGATGCATTACATGCATCCTCAATATGTCTTCTAATACTTGGTTTACCCTCTCTGTCTGCCCATCAATTTGAGGGTGATAGGATGTACTAAAGAGCAATTTTGTTTCAAAACCAACAAACAGAGATTTCCAAAAGTTTGAAGTAAATTTTGTATCTCTGTAGGATATAATTTCCTTAGGCATGCCATGCAGTCTAAATATCTCTTTCATGAAAATGTTGGCGATATCTATTGCCTTGCAGGTTGACTTGATAGGTATGAAGTGAGCAGCCTTGCTCAATTTGTCCTTAAATACCATGATGGTGTCATTTTGTTTGGTTGATCTTGGTAATCCTGTGATGAAATCCATGGAGATGGTTTCCCATTTCCATTCAGAAATTGGTAGGGGTTGAAACATCCCTGTTGGGTGTCAGTGCTCTACCTTGACTTGCTGGAATTCTATACACTTAGCTAAGTAATCAACTATGTCATTTTTTCAGACTGGGCCAATACAATAGTTTCCTAGTGGTCGTGATCATTTTCTGATAACCAGGATGACCAGTATATTGTCTTTTGTGTAGTTCATCCATTATGAACCTCTTCAAGTCGTCACAATTTAGAATATGCAATCTTCCATTGTAAGTTAGCAGGCCATTTGTTAGTCCCTAAAGTTTCACTTGACTATGATAGGGAAAGCTAGGGAATCATCAAGTTATTGTAATGGTATTTATGAAGGGTTTTTGAATGGGGTTTTATAAAATGGTTGAAAGTTGGCTCAAGGATTCAATAAAACATATAACTCAATGTAAAAGCAAGTAAACATCCCACTAACTTAGTAAATGGTAGACACTTTAACATATCAGATGGTAAGGTAAATAAAGAAATAAAGATATGTGAGTATATAATTTGTCAACTCAAACATGGATTTATCATTTCAAAATATCATTAAGAAACAAAAACATGTACTTGAAAACAATCTTAATTATGAACAAACATAGTAAAGTTTTCACTCTATCACTCACAATCAATAAATCATATGCATTGCAACAGAATAAATGTATTCAAGAAAAGAAACAGATAAAGATATGAAAAGAAGATCTGACCATCAACATGTCTTTTCCATTTAGTTCCAATATGAAATATAATCTTGTCTTACAGTGGAGTCTTTTACGAAAAAAGGTCCTTGAATGCCCAACTAATCGACCTTTTACTTCTCCTTCTACCATGTTTATATAGAAATAATACATATTTATCAAGATCCAAAAGAAATGGATCTAAAAACCTCCTCATCTATATTTAACTTCTTGTTTCAAATAATCAATGAGGAGATCATATCTGATCTCTAAGTCGAATTGATGAGGTGGCTTGTCAATTGTTGTCCATGAGATTTTTTAGAACATAAATATGGAAAATTTCTGAAAAATAGGGTCCATAAATATCTTCGTATATCCCAAAATGTGATAGTTGTGTAAAACCTGAGAGATTTTTTGTGAAGGGCCCGTTCCCAACAAAAACCTCTTTTGGTTTCCAAAAATTCATCTCCAACTGCTTTGGAACCTCGCCCAAAATTGGTCACTAAAACAAGAAATCATTTATTGTGAAATCTCTGAAAAATAGGCCTTAAATATATATTTGAATCTCTTAAACTGTGATAACTATGTAAAAATTGAGACAATTTTTTCTAAAGGGGCTCGTTCCCAAGAAAAACCTCTTTTTATTTCAAAGAATTCATCTCCATCGTTTCATAAACTGCTCCTGAAGATAAAGACTAAAACAGGAAAAACAAAGTATTTCCTGTATTTGATTTTTGTCTTTCTTATTTATGTTTCCATCATGAACTCTGGGTGTTCTTCAACTGGAGTAGGTAGATGGAGGTTCGGGGATTTCTCAATTTAATTTCATACTTTGAAGATGATCCACTACCAAACCCCTCTCCTTTAACACTTTTTGATTTTTCAGTTTCTGGAAAATCATGTAACTGGTTTATTTCTGGAAAGGAATCATTTTTCTCATCATCATATGTGCCTTTGAGTGAATATTCAGTGACTGAAACTTATCTTATGGTTTCCCTAGTTACAATTCTCTTGAACACTATGCAATATGTTTTCCCTTTTCACATTTATTCCTTTGTTCTTCAGATTCTTCCTCTGTTCTTCATATTCTTCCTCTCACGTGTGTGAAGAAGATGCCAAGGTCTTTTTTTTGGTCTATTTCTTAGAATCTTATGAATTGTCTTCTATGATAATGGGGTTTTCCTTCTTGATAGAAGGATGAAACATGGCTTTTGAATTCATTCTGAATTTGTTTACAGCTCTGGTAGAATTTCTTCTAGGATATTTAGGTACAAGTGTCTTCTTCTTACTCTGTTTCTTACCTTTTGCAGTCTTCTTGCCTATAGGTTGTTTCTTCTGTTTAGTTGGACTTTGAACTGGGCTTGTGATGTAATCTTCAGGTTCATCAGATTCCCTTTTAATATCTGGATCAAAATGGATATCAGTCTCTTCATTCATTTTAAGTTTCTTACCTCGATTGGTAGTGCCTTTCTCATTAAGTTTACCCATAGGCAAATCACCAATGGTTTGTTGTGTTTGTAATTTTTTCCTACTAGCACAAGTTACCCTAGATGCAGGGGAATTTTCTTTCATCAAAACTTCAGTGGCTTGAGAGGTTTGTTTATCATTTCCAGGTTTCTTCTCCTTGACAGTTTTAGACTTCGTTTCCTTTGGATTAGGTTTTAATGATTGGATTAACTAGTCCCAAGACCTATGGACTTATTTTAAGGAAAAGACTACTAACGTTTTGATCAACCCTTGATGAAAAAGTCTATTTTTTGTTGTTGCAGGATGTGACTGGATCCTCTTAGACATCTTAAACAATAATTTTAATAAGAAATAAGGTAGGTTAAAAGGGTAATCACCATTTACATGGATTAATAGTCTAATATGATAGAGATGAACAAGAGAAAATATGTCTTCACATGTAATGTATCTATGGATAATCAATAGAGCAGTATGCCATTCTTTCCTCACCCAGCCATGTGGGAAACCTTCGCTCCAATTGGGATTTTTCTTTTCTAGAATTAAAAAATGATTTTAAAAGTCCATAACTGCATTTTCTTTCTTCCACCATCTTTCCCCATATACTGGTAACCCGTAAGCTTTATCTATGCAATGATTTGTCACGTGCATGAGGAGTTTACCAACTACAGATTCGAAATGATCGAAATTATGTGCAAATGTCATAGAAATTTGCTCGTCATGACCCTGGAATGTCGGGAAGAATTTGAACCAACCTGCATCCTTAAACTTATGTTCCATTTGTGGAAATGCTTCGAGCAATTTTTTCCCTTTTGGATCCAATCTAGTTATCTGACCACTCTTTTTGGGCGCCATGACACTGATACAATCCTGCATAAAAGTTATGAGAATATCGAGGGTTTGATCTCCAAATTTCGAGGGCTATTGAAAACTGAGAGTTATCTCTTTACCTGCAAAGCATATGTAGAATGATAAACATACTACAATAGGCAGATTACGATTTCATTCATATGGAATAATAATCGAGTGTGTTGGTTTGATGTCAAGGTGGTGAGTATGGTCTGATCCTTCAAGTTAGCCATCATCATGATAATTACAACCTGAAATAGATCATATAGAGATATGTAGATCCTCTAGCAATGATTTCAAATGTTAAAACATGATTTGGGGAAGGTGGTGCATGCAAAACTATCATTACTCTCGACGCTGCAAGAATATCGTTATTCTTGTAGCGCCCTTTCCACTTTGATAAAATTTGAAAATTAAAACGAAGGAAAGGACATGTGATGTGATAGAAATATTTTTATATCATATCTTAATCTCAAAAAACTTAAAAACATTTAAAATGTGCATAAAAGAATGAAAATAAGCTTTCAAGCCAAGAAGGGAAAAAACAAAGTTTAACAAAAATCATGAAAAATGGGTAGAACATGGATTAAGGATACCTAATTATTAAAAAACAAGGTTAAGGACTAACACTGGCTCCTTCTAGGGATAAAGGATAAAGTTTCATGATGAAAATTTAAGAACTTGCTAACCAATGCCTTCACATCCCTCATCATCATCAACTATTACTGCAATTATTTCCATGTCCATCCATTCCTTTATTTGCAATCCAAAAATAACAACTAAAAAATTGCAAGTAGTCTTTACATTGGGTTATGGAGTCCTTATTCTTGCATATTGAAGACTTGAAACTACTCTCATACTATAAATTGATCTTCAAACTGAAACCCACATGCTAAAAAATAAACCGTATTTATGTACAACTCCTACACAACTAACCAATCAGTTCCTTGATCAAGTCACATCAAACTTCCAATGCAGCCATGAAAGCATTTGACTGACAAGATGGTCTTCTTCCTTGCAAGTAAATAAGAAAATGTAGAAAAGCTGAGATGTTTGCAATAAAAAATGAATGGGCAACCCATACTTATAGATGCAATTTTCTTTAATTCCAAATGCTGCAAAATTTTGAACCTCTGGAAACAATGACTCGATGTAGACGACTATTGGATCATAGACAATATGAAAAAAATCCAATTGATGAAAAAACCCAAACCGCTCCCCTGCAATTTCTGTTGTATTTGTGAGACCATAATCCACTCGATTTCCTTGAAACAACACATGAACATCATTTGTTTTATGACAGTGAACAACAACATCTTGAATAGGATGACTTCCTTCATATTTTTCTCCAAAAACAAATTAATACTCATGAAAAACAAGCTCACTGTTGGACAGGTCAATGAATGCTCATGTGAAATTCTTCTCTTCTCCATTTTCATATTCATCATATACAAATTGACTATAAAAAAAATCTGAATTTTGAAATTCACAAAATTGTGTTTCATTATGCTCTTCAAAGAAAGAACACAAATGAATACCCTGATCTTTTGGAATAAAAATTTCATTATGACAATCAAATAAATTTGTTGTCACACTATTCATGACACTATCATCAACAAAATCTTGAAAAACTTCTCCTTGAAAAGAAGAATGAGAGAAAGTTTCATGAATGATCAAATCTTCTTCATCATGATATGATGAAGACTTTTGATTGATTTCAACTGGAAATGATAAAAAAAAATGTTCACCATCAATATAATCTTCAAGAATTTCTTGACTAAAATAATGGCTTTCACAAATATTTCCATTAGCAAATTCTTCATGAAGAGACCCATTCGAATGGCCATCAAAACTGTTAGGAGCATTATGAGAACATTCCAAAATATCTTCATTGATCTCATCACTAAATCCCTGCTGGAAATTTTTGCTAAGAGATTTAAATTTCTCACAACAATCATTCAAGAGGCATTCGGCAATATAAATCCTCGTACAAGATGAATGAAAAGTAGCATGGAAATCATTTAATGATGAAATACTGGAAACATGAAGAGATCGGTACCATTGTCTCGTCTCTCCTTCCAAGGAGTACATAAACATCTTCAACAATACATCTTCATGATGAATATCAAGTTGGTCCATGTATTGATTAAAATCAATAAAGTGTTGTGTAGGATGATCGTGATCATCTCCTCTAAACCTTGGAAGGTAGTCTCCCCATTCATGTATAGTAGGCACAATATTTGGAAAACCAGGAATACCAGAGAAATCAAATTGAGAAAACCTATGAGTCAAAATGGCTTCCATGGCCTTCGACATTGTTGTCCCTCGACCAAGTTTTGGAGAACCTTGGTCATGTTTGACCACTTTTGGGACTTCGATAGGCTAGTCGAAGATGGAGATCCCAGGCGAAGCGGATATCACAGGATCTCGCCCTCTTTTGCGGGATTTTTGGGGATTAGGGTTTATGTAACAGGTATGGGATGTCGGCCCATGGTTTTATCCATGTTTAGGCCCCATTTGTAATGTATAAATATATATCTAGGCGATGTAAGAAAGGATAGACCTAGTAGAATCGGCTTAGTGCAGATCTAGAGGCTTTGTGCATACTATGTGTTAAGACTTGCAGAGCTAAGTGCAAGTGATTGTAAGAAGCTTATGTGCAGATTGTGTAAGAAGGATTTGTTCTGTGCCAAGCTCGGGGAAGGAGGATCTGGCGAGGTGCACGCATATCTCCTGTCCTATGCGGAGTGGGTTTTTTGGCTCTGTGCATGTAAGAGGATTGAAAGAAGATAATAAAGAATAAGAAGAGTTGGTGGACGTAGCCCCACGCTGGGGGTGAACCACATATATCTTGTGTTGTGACTTCTTTGTGTTATTGATGTGATTTATGCTTAGTGTCAAATCTTTATGTATGTTAAATACATCTGATGTAGCATCTTAGTGCTTAATAACATGATTGAATGCTAGATCTATTTGGTGTTATGTGCTAAATGGTTAGATATGCTTAGATCTTGTTGAACACTGCGTTGTTCTGTAATTAGGGTTTTACCTGCGATGTGGATAAAGGGTAAAATCTACTGAATGTTATCTGCTAAGTGCTCTATTAAGTATTGTGATCACAGATCTGTGTCACAACTAGGTTGTATACACTTGAGTCCTACAACCCCCCCCCCATCTCTACCTCGGGTGAGACTTCATCTGCTTCGCAGGTGTTGCCGAAAGGGCCAGTAGTTAGGGTTTTGTTGGTGCGTTGTTGAAGCGTTGAACCCTGGGTCTGCCCCTGTGCCAATAGACATCCTAGATCAGTGGAGTCACCATCAAATTCTTCCTTCATGGATTTTCTAGGTGAATGATACAGTCATAAAAAGTGTCCAACTCTTGTTCACCATCAAGAGCTAGAATTGATAATTGTCATTCTCCCAGGGATAAATTCTTCATTCCTCTGTCCCCGACAATGGCACCAAAAGATGTTAGTCCCTAAAGTTGCACTTGAATGTGAGAGGGAAATCTAGGGCATCATCAAGTTATTTCAATGGTATTTGTTAGCGTCAGAAGTCACTCTTGGATTGCTTGCAGGAGCAGAGCCCAACGCCCATCAGTTTTATGTCACGATTTGTTTAATGGGGTGATCGAATGGATAAAGACTCGAGAAGATATAGCTTTAACTCAGGAAACCGGGCCTGGTATGTAGACAACAAGGGAGGTCTTGATCCAACTTCCGTCAGTAAATTGATCAAAGGGTGGTAGATGGAAGACTTGTGAGAAGGGTGAGAAAGACTACCTTGGGCGACAGGCCTTCGGAAGCTTGAGGATGAAAAACTTAGAAGCCAAGATCCTCTTGGTCCAGAGCTTCAAGGAGCTGAAGGGTGACTTGACTGGATCCTCCAATTCCAAGTCGTTCAGCGCTAAGAAAATCACACGAACTGATTAGAAACAATGCAATTGTTACAGTGATCCAACCTACGTCATCCTATAACAAATGCAACTCGACTGGATCCTCCAATTCCGATTTGTTCTAACATAGTAAACAAAGAGATGGAAAAGACGCTGACATCCATAAAGTAAGAAGTCTCAAATTCCTTATACATAAACCAGAGAGACCAGCGCTTCATCAAAACTTTATAATCGGGAGCCTTGCTCAACCATCGATCCTTTTCAAAAATGGCGAAAATGCCTTATACATATACTCAAAAATAACAACAACAACAAAAACGAGACACTGCATTAAAGAATTGTGTCTACCTGGCTTCTGATAGCCTGCCTATGCAGACTCAGGATGATCATGCACCTATGACAGACGCCATCAGATTTCGGATTGTCCTTCTCCAGGTGAGTCGACGTGCTTTTAATTCGTCATCGGACTTTCCCTTTATGGCGGAGCCGATGTCTAACCACCTACAACAACTGCAATAACTGCCATCTTCGGATCAAGAATGGCTCTGGTCAACTCTGCCTTTTGGGGACGTGGAGGTCTTTTCGAGGGGCCACCTAGACCAGCAGAACGGCTCACGAGATGAGAGGTGGAAGATGTGGCATACTCGACGAGGATGTTGTAGGTGTCGGTATGGTATGGTGAAGGGACAGGAGACAACGAATGGATGGAGGTGATGAGGTAGAGGTGACTGGGAGAAAGGGACACATGGCAGGCAGTGAGGACTTAGGACCAGTATATTCATGCCACGTACAGATAAGGGGCCTGCTAGAGTGAAATTCCATTCCAGACCCCCCCCTCCATTAAAGGTAGAACCGATGGGGGGGTCCGGAATCCAATACAGACCATAGATCTAAACGTCGAGACTTGGGCCGTTCAGATGCGCACATACATTATCTCCGATTCTAGACCCCCCCCCTCTCGTTAAAGGCAGAATGACGGAGGGGGTGCGGAATGGAACCTCATCCGTGAATTTGAGTGCCTGGATTATGACCGTCCATATCTACACCCTCTCTAAATTAAATTTTCCCGAGCCTTGATGATGGATGAATGGCTGAGATGACCTCGACGCTTTCAACATGAAAATCCCGAAGGGCCCCACTCATGGCTCAACTATTGCGTCGTGTGTCCTTCAGATGGACGGTCCCAATTCTTTCGGGATTTCTGGCACCAGGGGTTCACGATGCAATGTTTCTCAAAATCCTGATTAACCAAACCGCGAAAGCACGGATGTATGTCGCATGTCCTCTAGAGGAATGGTCGAGATGGCATTTGATGTTAGAAGAGGGTTGCCTCCATTATGAGGCTCGCTTGATGTGACTGGGTGCTAGGACCATGGGCTTAGCTTCAAAGGTGCTTATCGGCATTTCGGGGTTCGGGGTTTCGAGATGTAGAAAGACGTGAAACCCTCACCCTTCAAACTCCCGAATGCCGAAATGCCGACGTGACTAGATCTTGCGCCACACGTCCTTTGGATGGACGACTGATATCCTTTCTTGCATGCAATATAGACACTACCTATCGTGCTAATCCTGGTGCAACTCTGCTAACCGCAATTTCTCGTCGTCCGTCGATCTGCTTTTATAGATGAATCCGGGCCGTTGACAACGTAATTTTGCCTGCTCACTTGATTTTTAGCCTGAAATGGGGCTATATGTTCTACGCTTGGGCGTTCTTCGTGCAACCTGTAGCTCTGGATGCTCTCGGGCCCAAGACAATAATTGTTGCTAACAGTATTTATGAAGGGTTTTTGAATAGGTTTTTAGAAAATGGTTGAAAGTTGGCTCAAGGATTCAATAAAACATATAACTCAATTTAAAAGCAAGTAAACATCCCACTGGCTTAGTAAATGGTAGACACTTTAACATATCATATGGTAAAGTAAATAAAGAAAAGAAGATATGTGAGTATCTAGTTTGTCAACTCACACATGGATTTCTCATTTCAAAATATCATTAAGAAACAAAAACATGTACTTGAAAACAATCTTAATTATGAACAAAAACAGTAAAGTTTTCACTCTCTCACTCACAATCAAGAAATCGTATGCATTGCAACAGAATAAATGTATTCAAGTAAGAAAAGAAACAGATAAAGATACGAAAAGAAGATTTGACCATCAACATGCCTTTTCCATTTAGTGCCAATATGAAATATAATCTTTTCTTACAGTGGATTCTTTTACAAAAAAGGTCCTTGAATTCCCAACTAATCGACCTTTTACTTCTCCTTCTACCCTGTTCATATAGAAATAATACATATTGATCACGATCCAAAAGAAATGGATATGAAAACCTCCTCATCTATATTCAGTTTCTTGTTTCAAATAATAAAAAAGGATATCAAATCTGATCTCTAAGTTGAATTGATGAGGTGGCTTGTCAACTATTGTCCGTGGGATTTTTTAGGAAGATAAATATGGCAAATTTTTGAAAAATAGGGTCCAAAAATATCTTTGTATCTCCAAAAATGTAATAGTTGTGTAAAACTAGAGAGAGGTTTTTGTTAAGGGGCCTATTCCCAACAAAAACCTCTTTTGTTTTCCAAAAATTCATCTCCATCTTCTTTGAAACCTCGCCCAAAATTGGTCACTAAAACAAGAAATTATTTATTGTGAAATCTCTGAAAATTAGGCCTCAAATATATATTCGAATATCTTAAACTGTGATAGATATGTAAAAACCGAGAAAGATTTTTGTGAAGGGGCTCGTTTCCAACAAAATCCTCTTTTTATTTCAAATAATTCATCTCCATCATTTCAGAAACTTCTCTTGAAGATAAATACTAAAACAGGAAAAACAAAGTATTTCTTGTATTTGATTTTTGTCTTTATTCGTTTTGTTTCCATCTTGAACTCTGGGTGTTCTTCAATTGGAGTAGGTATATGGAGGTTCGGGGATTTCTCAATTTTATTTCATACTTTGAAGACGATCCACTACCAAAACCCTCTCCTTTAACACTTTTTGGTTTTTCAATTTTTGGAAAATCCTGTAACTGGTTCATTTCTGGAAAGGAATCATTTTTCTCATCATCATATGTGCCTTTGAGTGAAGATTCAGTGACTAAAACTGATCTTATGGTTTCCCTAGTTACAGGTCTCCTTGAACACTGTGCAATCTGTTTTCCCTTTTCATGTTTTTTCCTATGTTCTTCAGATTCTTCCTCTGACCTGTGTGAAGAAGATGCCAAGGTCTGTTTTTTGATCTTTTTATTAGAATCTTTTGAATTCTATTATATGATAATGAGGTTTTCCTTCTTGATAGAAAGATGAAACATGGCTTTTGAATTCAATCTGAATTTGTTTGCAGCTCCAGTAGAATTTCTTCTAGGATATTTAGGTACAGGTGTCTTCTTCTTACCTTTTGCAGTCTTCTTACCTGTAGGTTTTTTCTTCTGTTTAGTTGGACTTTAAATTAGGCTTGTGATGTAATATTTAGGTTCATCAGATTCCCTTTTAATATCTGGATCAAAATGGATATCAGTCTCTACATCCATTTTAAGTTTCTTACCTCGGTTGGTAGTGTCTTTCTCATTAAGTTTACCCATAGGCAAATCACCAATGGTTTGTTGTGTTTGTAATTTTCTCTTGCCAGCACAAGTTACCTTAGCTGTAGGGGAATTTTCTTTCATCAAAACCTCAGTGGCTTGAGAGGTTTGTTTACCTTTTCCAGGTTTCTTCTCCTTGACATTTTTAGACTTAGTTTCATGTGGATTAGATTTTAATGATTGGATTAACCAGTCCCAAGACCTCTGAACTTATTTTAAGGAAAATAATATTAACGTTTTGATCAACCCTTGATGAAAAAGACTATTTTTTATTGTTGCAGGATGTGACCGAATCCTCTTAGAAATCTTATATAATCTTTTTAATAAGAAATAAGGTAGGTTAATAGGTTAATCACCATTTACATGGATTAACAGTCTAATATGATAGAGATGAACCAAAGAAAATGTGCCTTCACATGTAATGTATCTGTGGATAATCAAAAGAGTAGTATGCCATTCTTTCCTCACCCAGTTGTGTGGGATACCTTGGCTCCATTTGGGGTTTTTCTTTTCTGGAATTAAAAACTGATTTACAAACTCCATATCTACATTTTCTTTCTTCCACCATCTTTCCCCATATACTGGTAACCTGCAAGATTTAGCTATGGAATGCTCTATCACGTGCATGAGGAGTTTACCAACTACAGATTCAAAACAATCGAAATTATGTGCAAATGTCATAGAAATCTGCTCGTCGTGACCCTGGAATGTTGACAAGAAGTCGAACCAACCTGCATCCTTAAACTTATGTACCATTTGAGGAAATGCTTCGAGCAATTTTGGCCCTTCTGGCACCAATCTGGTTATCTGACCACTCTTTTTGGGCGCCATGACACTAATACAATCCTGCAGAAAATTTCTGAGAATATCAAGGGTTTGATCTCCAACTTTTGAGGGCTGTTGAAAACTGATATTTATCTCTTTACCTGCAAATCATATGTAGAATGATAGAAATACCAAAATAGGCAGATTATGATTTCGTTTATATGGAATAATAATTGAGCGTGTTGATTTGATGTCAAGGTGGTGAGTACAGCCTGATCCTCTGAGTTAGTTGTCATCATGAGAATTACAAACTGAAATAGATCATATAGAGATATGTATATCCTCTAGAAATGATTTTGAACATTAAAACATGATCTCGGGAAGGTTGTGCATGTAGAACTATCATTACTCCTGACGTTGTAAGAATAACGTTATTCTTGTAGCACCCTTTCCACTTTGATAAAATTTGAAAATTCAAACAAAGGAAAGGACAAGTAATGTGATAGAAATATTTTTATATCATATCCTAATCTTAAAAAACTTAAAAACATTTAAAATGTGCATAAAAGAATGAAAATAAGCTTTCAAGCCAAGAAGGAAAAAAACAAAGTTTAACAAAAATCATGAAAAATGGGTAGAACAGGGATTAAGGACACCCAATCAGTCAAAAACAAGGTTAAGGACTAACACCATCATTAAGCCTCTGATAACCTTCATACTTCAACCTTGTGGGCTCTTGCTTTAGGTATGATGTCACGGTCTTGAAAAATGCATATGTTTCTTGTTCACTTTTGACTTTCTCTTTGATGTCTGATTCACTAGCGCTTACATCTTCCAAGTGAACCACTTTCATACTTCTACTAAGGGAATCAACCACCCTATTCTCTTTTCCTTTGATATGTTTGATTTCAAAATCAAACTCACTAAGGAGAGCCATCCACCTAGCTTGTCTCACATTGAATTTTGGTTGGTCAAACAAATACCTCAACCCACTACGGTCTGTCATAAGTACAAATCTTCTACCTAAGAGGTAAAGCCTCCACATTTTTAAAGCATGCACTATGGAAGCCAATTCCATATCGTGGGTCACATAATTGACTTCATGCTCATTCAATTTTCTATATTCGTAGAAAATCACATGTCCTTATTGCATGAGGAATCCTCTGAGCCCTTCCTTGCCGACATTTGTACACACAAGGAAGTCCTTGTTTGGGTCTGAAATATTCAGTACAGGTGCATTGGTTAGGAGGTATTTTAGCTCTTGAAATATTTCTTCACATTCTGATGTCCAAATAAATTTAACCCCCTTTTTGTGAAGAGAGGTGATTGGGAAACCAATCCTAGAGAATCCCTTTATGACTATCCTATAGTATCCTGCTAGGTCGATAAAGGATCTGATATCAGATACATCCCTTGTGGTAGGCCAATCTATGATGGATTTAATCTTGTCAGAATCAACTTCCATTCCTTCCTCATAAATAACATGGCCTAAGTAATGGACTTTTTTCTAGAAAAAGTCACACTTACTAAGCTTAGCATAGAGATGATGTTCTATTAGTACTTGGAGTAATAGCTTGAGATGTTCTTAATGTTATTCCCTAATCTTGGAATAGATTAGGATATCATCAATGAAAACTAACACAAACCTATCCAAGAACTTTATGAATACGTTATTCATTAAGCACATAAAAGTGGTTGGTGCATTGGTAAGCCCAAATGGCACCGCCACAAATTCATAGTGACCATATCTTGTCCTAAAGGATGTCTTGTCGATGTCTTCATCTTTAATTCGAACCTGATGGTATCCAGACCTTAAGTCAATCTTGAAGAATATTGTATCACCCCTTAATTGGTCAAACAAGTCATCGATCATTGGAAATGGATACTTATTCTTGATGGTCATCTTATTGAGTTGTCTATAATCTATGCACAGTCTGAGTGTGCCATCTTTTTTTTTTCACAAACAAGGTTGGTGCTCCCCAAGGAGACACACTAGGTCGAATGTAGCCTTTGTCCCACATCTCCTCCAGTTGTACTTTGAGCTCAACTAGCTCTGGTGTACTCATTCTATAGGGTGTTCTAGACATTGGAACCGCTCCTGGTACACGTTCTATTGAAAAGTCAATATCCCTTCTTGGAGGTAGACCTAACACCTCTTCTGGGAATACATCTTTATATTCTCTTAATATGGGATGGTCCTCTAGGCTGGGTTTGTCATTCTCATCAGAGTTCAGTACTTGTATTTCATATAAGGGACATCCCTTTCTGCAATACTTCTTCACTTGGAGGGATTATATTTGTCTCACTGAGAATACCTTTTGAATCCCTTGTAGGGTTACCCTTCTTCCTTCTTCATTTTCACACTCCAAAGTTTTACTGTAACAGTCCAACTTGGTTTTGTGGGCAGCCAAGAAATCCATGCCAATCAATAGATCATAAGATCCTAAAGGAAGTATGTTTAGGTTTGTTTGGGTGGGTAGCCCACTTATAACAAATTGGCATGCTGGTATGACCTTTGTTACTTTTCTTTTGGTTCCAATGGTTAGTTGTACCAGCCATGAATTAACATGTTTAACTTGTTGCAATTTACATTTCTCAACAGTTTGAGGGGCAACATAACTCAAATTAGAACCAGGGTCAATTAAAATGGAAACATGATGGTTGGCAATCGTACCTTCCATCTCCACCACTGAAGCTTGGTGGTCATCTTGTCTATTATCCAAGGCTGCATAAATTTGTGGCATGATCCTAGCCACATCATTGACTTTGGTAGCCTCTTGGATGTTGTAGACCCTCTTATTTCTCTGTTGCCTATGAAGAAATTCCTTCAACAAATGCTCCTCTCCACAACCCCAACATTTCAAGGGTTCTCTCTTCGTGTTATCAATCTTACTTGGAGCTGCTCTGAATGGTTTATTTCCAATCTGGGATGGAAAATTTTGTTGATACACACTTCTAATAGGAAGGATCATCCTAGAGATCTTCCTATGGTTCTTAAATATCGAGGATTTAAACCCTTTCTTCTTGAATCCCGAATTGTTTTTCTTCTTCCAGTCTTCATGGTGTTCTGTCTTATTCTTGAATTGCTCATATCAATACCTTGTTTTTCGAAGAGTATCTTCTAGAGTCTTTGGCTTATCAAACTCGATTTTGTCCCGATAGGATTGAGGTAATCCACTGATAAATTGTTGCATCTTTACCTTTTCATCCTTGATGTAGGGAACATACCTCATCAACTCAAGAAATTTGTTGATATACTCATCTATGGTGAGTTGCCTCAGCTTGAGTTCATAAAACTCCTTAGTATTCCCATCAAAGTACTTTTTTGACATGTACTTCTTCTTGAAGTATTTCTCAAATTGTTTCCATGACAAGTCCTTCTCATGGATTCATTTTACATTCCTAAGGTCATCCCACCAAATGGAAGCTTTCCCATTCAAGTTTTAAATGACTATCCGAGCCTTTAAGTTTTCAGAATAAACATGGACTCTGAAGTAATTCTTCAAGTCGAGTAGCCAAACTTCTACTTCTTCCCCCTTCTTAATCTATGCAGTGAAGTTGGGTGGTTTGGTTGTATTGAGTTCTTCAGGGTCATGACTCTTGGAATGTTTCCTCTTCTTTCTTCTCATCTTGGAATGGGAACTAGTTTTTCCACTAGAAGATTCCTTGGAGTTGTCAGTGTCGTCACTAGAGGAATATTCCATTGAATGTCTCTTGGCTCCATGTTGGGCCTTCTTTGAGGTGCTCCTCCTAGTGTGGCCATTTTCAAGACCATGCTTCTATATCTCAGGTGGACTTGGAGTTTTCTTAGTATGATGCATGTCCACATGACTGGAAGTTGGACCACATTGCAGTTGCCTTTGTATATCTGATAGACTTTGTAGTAGGACTACATTGATTTCAGTCTACTTTTCCTACTCCTTGATCAACCTCTCATTGTCAGCCTTATAACTCTGTAATTCTAGCAGGAGGCATCTTACAGTTTTGTCCAAATCTGGAGGGGTTTCCACCGCACTCCTTTCATTAGATTTTTCCTCTCTATAGTGGAAGCTCTCCCCCAACTCATGGTGTGTCACCATCCCTTACGTTGTATTTTTCCTGCTGTTCATTCACTGCTTGAGTGTTGATAAAACATTTTATGTTATTAACTAATCTACCAATTCACAATCAACACATAGTATTGCAACGTGAAGTTAGCTTCTTTATTTGGAAACATTAGCAATAGACAGTGCAGACTTCCAAAACATATATCAATAGTAGAAGGTTTCATTCCTCTCTTCAGTAGAGGTTCAGACAAGTTTCCTATAGAAGGGGGGTAAGGTAGGGTGTTACTCCATAAATTTTCTCTAATAATATTTTTATGCAACTCGTGCATGAGCCCAAGCAGGCCCAATGTTGTTGCCATGCTCTGATACCAATTTGGAACACACCCGACCCTTAAATACCCTTTCTAGAGATGGAGCATCAAATTTGTGTTATTCCTCACTATCTCAAATCCTAATTCCAGGATATTCATTGGTTACTACTCGTCACAATATTTTTAATGGTATCGCACTAAAATCTAAGCTTTGGTCTGCAAGTTGAGGCCTCTTGAAGTTACCCAGGCATTGTTAGCTGGGTTCTTCGGCGTTCAACGTTGAAAACTGATTTTTCCTAATTCCCGAAGTCCCGAAATCTCTCCACATGGCCTTACCCATTCGACAATCAACATTCATCATTTTACGTTGAACGTACCTTTTTCGGCGTTCGACAATCGACAGTCAACGTCCTACGCTTTCCGCATTTCGACTATCGACGATCATCGTTTAACATTCGACATTCGACGATCAACGATCTTCGTTGATCATCCCTTTACTATACTGCACCCAAATCTTCCGAACTCCCGAAGTTATCCAGACTCCCGGAGTCCCAGACACGTCACCAACCACGTTAGTCAGGCGAGCATGAACCAGAAGCTAACACGCGATAAGGGACATAGGTGACACATGTCCTCATTAGGGGGTGACACATGTCATTCTCTAATAGGAATAAGGGGTATGTGAATCGGCCATATCTGGGTGACATGTGGAATGCGTAATGTGGCTCCACGTCACATCGAATGACGTCATCATGCCACATCATCTTGGACTGATAACTACCCAGCCCTTCGATCTCACAATTAGAAGGAGTCCACATGGATCCATAAATGCATGTCTCTCGTTACTTCGCGGCTCCCAACTCCTCATGCCATGAATTCCCCGAAGATCCAAGTTGTCGGACTCTCTAATCTGGTGCCAAGTTTCCTCATCCTACCAACGAACGAGATTCATTTCGACGTTCGCGACTTTGAAGTTTTTTACACTCTGTAGATTCTTGGCCAGGTTCCTCTGGGGCACTAAGTCTCTGGACTATAGGATCACTTGCCACATACCCTCTCAACCAATGACTCTAATTCGATGGACAACCTTAGACAGGGGACAAGTAGGGGTCACGTGTCGCTCCACGACGCGTTCTCGATTGGTTGGGCAATCGAGGGTGTGTTAGATCGACGACTGAGGGGGAACCCGAAGGATCCAAAGATCAACGGTCCATGTCGCTTCGGAAGTTCGACATTCAAGAGTTCGATATGTATCTTACGACTTCCTCTCCAGACCACGCTTGATTTGTCACCACGTATACCTAACATTCATGGTCAGGATTTACTCCGGCTTGCAGAGCTTCGGGGAAACTCATGCATCCTTATACCGCCAAACACTCGAACTTCTAGATAGTCGTTGATCTGTAGACACGTGTCCCTCCACTTTCAACAGTCCATATTACTTTGCAACTCCGACATTCGAGAGTTTCGATGCTAGACCAATCCTATTCTCCCGAAGTGGAACCTCGTCGAAGCGCTTAACGCTACCCTTCCTAAGTCTAATCTAACAGTTGAGAGAGATCTCCACTGGATCCCCAGATAGACAACCCTAATCTATTCGTGACTCCAGACTTTGGCTACCTTCGAGGGTTGTGGAGTCATAAGTTCCGAAGTCCCGAAGCCGAAAGAGTTAGCTCCTTTCAAGCTAGTGCAGTGTTCCCAGACTTTGTTCATATGGATCCTTTGGAAACTCTTGTGGGCTAAGCGCTAATCCTTTTTGCAACAAGTGGGTTAAGGACATGGGCATGATCCCTTGGTCAGATGGATGGATGGTCTGAAGGAAACGCCCTTCTCTCACAGGGTTGAACTTGTCCTTCCCGCTAAGGCAAACTCAACGGATCGAAAGACTTAGATGATTTAGTTACACCTACCTCGACTCTCCTGCGATTCACATCCCATGACTCTCTAGCAGTTAAACTGAGATAAATCAAAGACCATATAGATATAGTAGTTTACAGAAGCAAAGGAGAATTTCTAATAATTGTTCAAATACTGAAAGACTTAACCATAAACATAGACATTCCATCATCGCATCCAATATATATACACAGAGTATGATAATACTTATCAGAAATGGAGAATGTGAAGCAACTGCTGAAAGGGGTGCAGGTTTCCTATCAACCATAGACACAACCACTCCTGGTGGATTTACCACTTTCCACCCTCGAGATAGACCATGATGCTTTGAGAGAGATTATTTCTCCTTTCTCCACAACAGTCAAGGACGAAGGTTACTCTCCTCCTCCCACAGGATCTTGGCAATCAGATTCCTCTACACCAAGCAAGGAGGTTTGCATGAACACTTCCTCAGTCATTCGTCAACGTTGTTTATCAACATTTAGTGAGATCCTGCCCACGACTTCTTACAGCCAAAACAAGCTTGCTTCTCAGCTTTTCTTTCAACTCCCAAGTCGAACCATGCTTACTTCTCTTCTCTGAAGATTGTTTTCTCTACTCTGCTTCCCTGCAGATATGTCTTTGTCCCTCGTATTACCTCATTTCTTGCCTTCCTCAACAAGTTTGTGTGGGTCCGAATCCCAATTTGTGGTCAGACCTGGAAGCCTTACAGATGCGTACCATGCCCCATCTCCTCATTAACTCTTGAGGATGGTCTTCCAACCACCAACCTGACTGGTAATTCATTTTTGGGTTAGAGGACTGTTGACCAATCACACCGAGTAGGCACTGGTCTGATGAAGGTCATCTCAACCATTCTTGGTTTCCCCTCACCATCTCTCATAGCATCCATGGTCTATCTCAATTTGATTTACCCTTATGTACTCCTTTCTTAATAAAACCCTTTTTACCATAAATGTAAATGATGTACTTTGGAAGAAAATGATATATCCCTTTTTGATAATTACATATGGTCCACTAGTTCATTTTTTTGGACAATATGTTGACCATATAACCTCAAATTATTTCGTAATTATTTTCAGGAATTGATACTGTGGAAGGTTGGGAATTAAAATTGTGGAAAGTCGGGATGCTTGGATTTGAGTCTTGGAAAATAATAGGGGCTACTTTGGCAATAATATAGACTGCTTGCAATGAAACTAATGCAAATAATGTCGAAGATTCTGGTTGTTTTCTTACATCTCAGAATTT
>WSFP011439777.1:0-20717 GCA_009831015.1 Picea engelmannii
ACTATTACTTGAAAACACATATACTTTCAATATATTATGTTATTGAATATATGATTGAATGGGTGATCTACAAGAGCTATGCATAATAAGGCAAAGAATTATGATTTTTGGTTACTAACTATTATTATTATTTAGTCATGGACTAATATCTAATTTATATATAATAAGGTTAACTTTTTATCAATTGGATATTCTTCAGTTTGTCACCTCCAAAATTTAGTTAGGAAATCTTTGTTAAATTGTAATTGTGGATTAATAAGATTGTTGTTTTTTAATAGAGAAATGGATTCAACACCTTGTTACTCAAGCAGAAAAGGGTGAACCATTTTTTGTTCCTCAAGTAGAAAAGGGTGTAACATTGTTACATGCATATATAGAATAATATTCTATCGAGGCTTCATTCCAAATAGGTACATTCTTAATCAAATGAAATAGACCGAATTAGATTTTTGTTTTCTAAAGAAAAAGAGTATGTTTTATATTTTTTCTTGAACATAAGCCGAAAATGTTAAATAGTGCAGGACATTGAATCAATTATGCAAGCTACAAATTTTTTATATACAATATATAATATTTCACACAACAATAAATTTTTTTTCTATGGAAAGAAAAAAAATATTGATTTTAGACCAGAAAGATGTATTATGTTTTGATTCTACTGAAAAATCCAAAGTAGATTTGAAAGTGAAGGGAAAACACTACAAACTTCACCCATAAATTTATGAATTTCTCCTATTAGTAAAAAGCATTCTTGAGATTGCAATTTAGGTTGACATGGAGACGAAATATGTGTCCCACTTAGCTAAGAAAATGTTTTTAAAAAGTTCACTTGCATGGGGTGATGTACTGTTTTGTTTTGGTAAAGATGAACACAAAAAGGATTTCATGAGCCAATTAACCAAGACAATTGATGTGGTTTGGAGGTGGAAGAATAATAAACATGATGCGAAAAATACCATACTTGTTTATAATAATGTTCCTAGTGAGCCCAAATAAATTATATAACAACTACACATATGGTTTCAAAGGACAATTGGTTAATGGAATTTTGGGAGAAAAATTCATTTGTGGGCAATGAAGGGAAAGATGATTTTAATGTTGTAGATATTTTGAAGTTTATAAGAGAAATTATTGTAAACAATCTTCTTCTAGAACAAATAGTTGTTTTGATCGACCTTTTTTTTGTGACTGGCGGAATCAACAACTAGTTGGGCACACGTACTCTCGTGACATGGGGTTGTGTTATCCGACTGCTACAACTATAACCTCCATGCATGCCAATGCAACCCCTCACATAGCACACAAGGTAAGTTAAGGGTTTCAAACTAGTGACTTCACATAAAGGAGTTCCTTAAGAGTACACTCCAACATATACTATTCTTCATCTGAAAAATACTTAGACATTAAGTATTATTTAATTCACATGAACATCTAACTTGATTTCAAAATAATAATGATCGTTTGATTGATTGAAAAATACATGTGAAATCACTTATCTATCCAAATTCAATTTTAACGATAAACAACTTGCAAATAATTGAGAGAAATAGAACAACAATACCAAAATCACATACACAAGTTTGTTAACGGATTTCACCCAATTTGGGCTATGTCTTCGGGTCCATTCCAATAGAGACCTCTTTATTAATGCTCAAATGCTTGTGTTTGAAAATGACATTTTTACATGTTGGTCAAAATCAGAAACAAAGTGCACCATCGAATTCCTTGCGAAATTTTGAGAAAAATGAGTATAAACTTCATATGTTTTCGTCAAAGAACCTCTTGGCATGCATTACGATGCAATCCCAATTCTTGATACCTCCTTGTCATGAAATTTGAGACTATCCATACTATGCAAATGTTTGTGTCCTATGCCTTGGTCCATGTTCCCATTAAATAGGGCACGGGCCCTAACCTCTGACCACAGTTATAGGCATACATTAAATATAAAATTACCTGCAATCCTTAACAATAGGCACCAATGGCGCATTGGTTGGGTGGTTGTATTTGTTGGTAGTAGGTCGCGGGTTCAAAACTCCACGATTGCCGCATTTTTGTTACAACAGTGGATATATATATATATATATATAGATATAATGGTTTAACCGTTGGTATTTAGTTGTAGCTCTCGTGGAATTTGGGGTTACAGTTATATGGAAACCCACATATACCAAGGTCAAGGGCATTTTCCGACCAATGAATCAAACAAACAACTTTAAATATATATGCCATCGTATGTGGTTAAGACTCATATGCATGGTGTAATGGTAGTTTGTTGGGCGAGAGACCCGGGTTCGATCCTCCAAGCTCTCAACTAAAATTTTGAAAAACCTGATCCATAAATGGCCAACGAGAGGCTGCCACATGGCAACCTCTCATTGGTCTATCTCTACCATGCATCAATTTGCAATTAGTCCACCTATGCCATACATATCGCCTAGTCACTTGCTCAGTCAGATGTATGGTGTACCATGGTGTAGCCACATCAACACCATACAATTGTACGATCATGCCATGTGTCATCCCTATAGTGGTGACACGTGTCACCTTTGACCCTTTTGACTTTGACTTTTTTCCTTGTGTTAGGGTCCTATAATTATAGGATATCTGCTGATTCATATATCATTTGTGGGTCTCATGATGAAGTTCTTGGTTTGTTGGTCTCTCGGTTGTTTCCATTTCCCCTCCATCCATCTTCTCCTGATCCTTCATCACCCTACTAGATCCTTCATCCACCTCTGCGCCACTCACTCCCTCATCCATTTGTCCTGTTGGCTACATCTCACCCGCCACCCATCCATGAATAAACAAACTTAGGCTAAAAAGAACAATAGATTAATAATGTTGGTAATAAAATTAGTGTAGTTAGTTTAATCAAAATATGTTAGACTAATTATTAATTAATTGATTGATTAATTAATTAATTAATAATTAAGTTAGTTGTTAAATTAGTAATAAGGTTAGGGTTTATTAATTAAACATTAAATAAAACAAATACAAATTAAAAAACATTAATAAAAACATATGAAATATAATAAACATATATATTAAAAAATATAAAATAATAAATAAAAAATACATATAAATTAAATAGTAATTAAATAAAACATATAACAAAAAAACAAATATAAAAAGTAAGTTAAAACAAATAAAATAAAATGTAAACTAAATAATAAACTAATGAAACATAAATAAAACAAAACGTAATAAAAACGAAATATAATAAAACATAAAACCAAATATTAAAAAAGAAAACACATATATTAAATAAAAAACAAAAACAATAAAATAAAAGTCACATCATTTTCCCTCCTGCAACTTTACCTTCACACATCCCCAAAATTTAATTCACGGACATAAAAAATTCCGGAACCCCCGTGCTTTTTGAGCTTTAACGGAGGGGGGGTCCGATAAATGGTATTGGGAGGGACACTTGTCACCTCCATTTGATTTCGAAACCCCCCTCCCAATACCACTTACCACCTCAGAGGGGGTCCAAAATACCACGTTTCCCCCAAAAAACCGCCCTCCCCCAAAAACTCAAAACCGCCATTTTTTCCATTTTGACCAGGTTTTTTTCGAGAAGGATTCCAAGAAAACGAAAATGAATTTTTGAAAACCGAGAGACATTTTTCTCCATAAAGGGATGAAGAACAAAAGCCTCTCTCAGTTTTTTCACAGGTGCCACCATCTGGGAGAATCGAAGCTATATTTCAACCTCATTTTTCAGATTTTTGGTTCTTTCTGTTTCAACCTTGATTTTGCGGGAGCTGTTTCGGTGAGCTGAAGGCGAATTTGGCGAAACCAAAAGAGGTTTTTGTCTACAACATACTCATATACAATAAAATCCTTCATGTTTTTCCCAGGTGTCAGCATTAAAGAGAAACAGATGTCTGAGCGGACCCCTGTTTTGTAGAAATTCGACCCGTCTTTCATGGCAGACAGTTCAAGATTTTTGGGGATTTGTTGTTATTTTTGGCCGAGGAGGTTAAATCCAAATTCCTAAGCTTGATGGGGGATCTCTCCTATTTATTGATGTGATATTAATGCAAAAGGGTTGTTGATTTTGGACCCGAGAAGAGGAGGGACCATGATTGAACTTTGTATCAGAGCTCACAGAGCTTTCTGTATTTCATCAATCCAATAATACAGTCACAACAGCTACATGATTCATGTGTCATTTTTGGTGGTGATGTTTTTGTTATTCACTGTGATTTGTTTCCATTGTATTTATTAATTTATTCATACTCTGAATTATGCAAAGAAGTTCAAAGAACAGAATTTGTTGAGACATACACTCTGTTTCTATCTTTGACATAATTGTCAATGGTTTCTTCTCAATATTTAATTTCAGGATTCTTGATTGCCCTGTTATTGCCTGGTCCTCTCTCCTTGCTCCTCTAAATCCAAAATCAAATTCAAAGAATCCAACAAGAGTGCCTACCTTGCCCTATAAGGCTGTTTGTAGAACTTGTTTTTTATTGAACTTCATGGTGTGACCCCATTACCCAATGGACCTCTTTTCTCCTGTTTCAGCCAATCATTTAAAAAATCCAAACTCTGAACTCATTAGCTAGCCTAATATCTATTCAAATTTTTTTATATCAAATAGAGAGATCCCTCTCTGAGTCTTGGAGGGATAGATCAAAGACTTGAAGTGGTTTTGATGTTGCCTCTGTGACTGCCTCGAGAGCCTTGGGAAAATTACAGAGCGCTAATAGAATGGCGTCCATACTGGGGAACTCTCCCCGGTAGTACACTTCAAAGTTACATATCTGATCATTGATGGTGGACAGTGACCAGACACAAGAAGGCTGAAATATTTCACTTGGTGACTCCAATCAGCTCCAAACAGTGCCAACTCAAAGAATCCACTGGAGGAAGAACCTGAAGCATGACCAAGCAACCTAGAAAGACCAGGTACTAGAGCTCAAATTGTATTCATGATATTATTGGTTTCATCTAAAATTACTTTCTCCATTATCATGATCCTGGTCCAGAGTATATTGTTGAAGTTCAGGATGATCATTTTCAACTTGAAGAACCTCAAAGGATTGAGTCCATTCCCATAGCTTTGGTACACACTCCTACACCTGTGCACATCCTAGATGCACCTGTAGAAATCCTAGTGAGACATAAGCCTCATGCTTTATCTCCTACTCTTGCTAAACCTACAGATGGTTGCAAGCCTTTTGCTTCACCTCCTATACCTGCAAAAATCCCAGACAGATACAAGCCTCTACATTTTCATCCTTTTCTCCATGACCTCCCTGTCAATTACATCAATAATTTGCCCAGGTTTGATGGAGAAAATGTGAAGATCACTGCTGAAAAGCATATTCAAAATCTTGAGGATTTTCTTGATTTGTTTGAGGTAGAAGATGACGATGTCTGCATCAGAATTTTTGCCTTGTCATTGCAAGGTAAAGTCAAGAATTGGTTTAAGAATCTTCTAGATGCAAGCATTAGCAGTTTCCATCAGTTTGTAAAAATTTTCCTAGATCGAAAGGTGATCATGAGAAATGTCTTTCTCATCCTAGAACAATATGACCATTTGAAAAGGTAGCCAGGGGAGACAGTTCCTCATTTTTTAGCAAGATTCAATAAGGTATATCATGCAATGCCTGCTGATATAAGGCCACCCCCAGGATAAACTCACTTGCATTGCCCATATGCCTTTGATCCTGAGATTACGTTCCAATTAAGAGAAAGGAACACTGCAACCCTTGAAGAAATGCAAAAGATTGCAGTTGATGTGGAAGCTAACTTGCTAAATAGAAAGGAAAAGATAAGGGCAGAAGATAAAGATAGAACAAAAAATGAACTGATGACATCTTCAAAAATGAAAATAGATGTCTTGACAAATACTATAAAAGAGATGATGCTGAAGATTAGCAGGAAATATGAGTTTGTTGTCCAAAGACATCATGTTCCATTGATTTCATAGAAAGAAAAGGTCACAATTCCCAAACATTTTGCAGCTCACCCTTGGTACCATGGTTTGGATAATGATTCTTTCATGTATTCAATTCACAATACAGTCGAAGATGAAGTTCAAAATCAGAAGATGGAGGATGATTCTCCCGATATGATATGCATGTTCAAGGGCATTTCATCCATGGATGATTCACCCAAGCTTGATTGGTACAATGATGATTGTACCACATTGGATTTTTCAAAGAAATCAACCACATATGATTGGGAGGGAGAAGATCATTTGCAATCCTAGCAGGACAATCACTCTGTACATGGAAATTATGACACCAATGATCAAAATGAATTTTTTTTTCAAGAGGGTGAAAACTGCTTGCCCTTATGTTTTGACTCAATCCTGAGAAAACATTACGATAAGATTGCACATATAAAGGAAGAGGAATGTTCTACTACATCAACTGAGGAAAACAAGGTAGATACAGAAGCTGATCCATAGGTGCAACCCTTGATCCTTTTTGAAGGTCAAACCTCAGATGAAATCATGATGCCCGAAATAGGTGATGAGCTGATCCATTTTGATTCATTGCCTCTATTCTTTAATTCATTTCAAATTTTGAGAGGGAATCTTGGTCAAATTATAGCTGAAAGTCACAGTGTAAGCCATGAAGTACCAATAGAGCCAATGCCACCATTATCTAAAGCATTTTATGACCCTATAGCTGATATTCTGGATAATGTGTGTTCTCAAAGTCAGTTTTCATTTACTCCCAATGATTTCAAAAATTGTTATGATATGGATATGATCAAACAGTCAACTACAGGGGTGTGTTCAACAAAAGTATCATTTCAAAACCCATCAGAAAAGTTGCAGCCATATCAGTGATTGCATGAGGATGAAAATAACATAGATACAGTGCCAGAACATGTTACTCACTTGGCTGAATCTAAAAATCAAGGAACATGTCATTTCTACCTTAATCCTATAGTCACCTATATGGAGAATTTTTTCACTCCATAGCCCCAATCTATCTCTAGCATTACTTTTGTTCTTCAATATTGTCGAGGTCTCTGTTGTATTGATCAATCATGTTTTCAGCAATGGCCTTTACACTTTGCAGTTTTGAATCTATGGGCAAATGGTCAAGATGCCTTTTTTATTGTGCTAACAAGCAGTCAAGCAGTCCTCTGGTCTCAACAGCTACTTGATTGGCTTCATTGACATTTTTGTATTATTTGATTTAGCATGATTTTCAGCAGTATAGGGTAGGTAGGAGAATGTGAATAAGATCAACATTCTGAGCATCTCTTTTTCAATGGTGTTCATTTTGGTTTGGTTTCAGTGGAAAGATCAAAACAGGTACAGGCTGCAGAAAGATTTTGGGATCATCCCAATGAATAAAGCACCAGTCTGCATGTTCAGAGTTCAGTGGTTCTTGACACCTCCTGAAAGAGCTTCCATCCCCAGGTGGAGCCTATGTTAGGGTCCTATAATTATAGGAGATCTGACGATTCAGATATCATTTGTGGGTCTCATGATGAATTTCGTGGTTTCCTGGTCTCTCGGTTGTTTCCATTTCCCCTCCATCCATTTTCGCCTGATCCTTCATCACCCTACTGCATCCTTCATCCACCTCTATGCCACTCACTCCCTCATCCATTTGTCCCATTGGCTACATCTCGCCCGCCACCCATCCAATTAGGTTTGATAGACCAATTAGGTCTTAGTGGATGTTAATCATCATCATCATGAATAAACAAACTTAGGCTAAAAAGAACAATAGATTAATAATGTTGGTAATAAAATTAGTGTAGTTAGTTTAATCAAAATATGTTAGACTAAGTATTAATTAATTGATTAATTGATTAATTAATTAATAATTAAGTTAGTTGTTAAATTAGTAACAAGGTTAGGGTTTATTAATTAAACATTAAATAAAACAAATACAAATTAAAAAACATTAATAAAAACATATGAAATATAATAAACGTATATATTGAAACATATAAAATAAAAAATAAAAAATAAAAAATACATATAAATTAAATAGAAATTAAATAAAACATATAACAAAAAAACAGATATAAAAAGTAAGTTAAAACAAATAAAATAAAATGTAAACTAAATAATAAACTAATGAAACATAAATAAAACAAAACGTAATAAAAACAAAATATAATAAAACATAAAACCAAATATTAAAAAAGAAAACACATATAGTAAAAAAAAAACAAATAAAAAACAAAAACAATAAAATAAAAGTCACATCACTTTCCCTCGCACGACTTTACCTTCACACTAACCCAAAATTTAATCCACCGATATAAAAAATTCCGGACCCACCGTGCTTTTCAACCTTTAACGGAGGGGGGAGGGGAAGGGTCGATAAGTGGTATTGGGAGGGACACTTGTCATCTCCAGGTGATTTTAGACCCCCCCCTCCCAATACCACTTATCACCTCAGGGGGGGTCCGGAATACAACCTTTCCCCCAAAAAATCGCCCTCCCCCCAAAACTCAAAACCGTCATTTTTTTCATTTTGACCAGTTTTTTTTTTTTTTTTTTCGGGAAGGATTCCAAGAAACAAAAACGAATTTTGGAAGGCCGAGAGAGGTTTTTCTCCACAACGGGATGAAGAACAAAAACCTCTCTCAGTTTTTGCACAGGTGCCACCATCTGGGAGAATCAAAGCTATCTTTCAACCTCATTTTTCGGATTTTTGGTTCTTTCTGTTTCAGTCCTGATTTTGCGGGAGCTATTTCGGCGAGGTGGAGGTGAATTTGGCTAAACCAAAAGAGGTTTTTGTTTGCAACATACTCATATACAATAAAATCCTTCATTTTTTTCCCAGGTGTCAACATTAAAGAGAAATAGATGTCTGAGCAGACCCCTGTTTTGCAGAAATTCGACCCATCTTTCGTGGCGGACAATTCAGGATTTTTCGGGATTTGTTGTTATTTTTGGCCAAGGTAGTTAAATCCGACTTCCTAAACTTGATGGGGGATCTCTTCTATTTATTGATGTGATATTAATGTAAAAGAGTTGTTGATTCTGGACCTGAGAAGAGGAGGGACCATGATTGAACTTTGTATCAGAGCTCACAGAGCTTTCTATATTTCATCAATCCAATAATACAGTCACAACAACTATAGGATTCATGTGTCATTTTTGGTGGTAATGTTTTTCTTATTCATTGTGATTTGTTTCCATTTTATTTCTTAAGTTATTCATACTCTGAATTATGCAAAGAAGTTCAAAGAACATAATTTGTTGAGACATACACTATGTTTCTGGCTTTGACATAATTGTCAATGTTTTCTTCTCAATGATTAATTTCAGGACTCTTGATTGCCCTGTTATTGCCTGGTCCTCTCACCTTGCTCCTCTAAATCCAAAATCAAATTCAAAGAATCCAACAAGAGTGCCTACCTTTCCCTGTAAGGCTATCCATAGAACTTGTTTTTGATTGAAATTAAGGATGTGACCCCATTACCCAATGGACCTCTTTTCTCTTGTTTTAGCCAATCATTTAAAAAATCCAAACTTTGAACTCATTAGCTAGCCTAATATCTATTCAAACAAATCTATATCAAATAGAGAGATCCCTCTCTGAGTCTTGGAGTTATAGATCCAAGACTCGAAGTGGTTTTGATGTTGCCTCTATCACTGCCTCCACAACCTTGGGCAAATTATAGAGCGCTAACACCTTGTTGACCTAAACTTTGACCATCCATAACTTTTTCATACGAACTCTATTTGAGGAAATTTTTGTGCCATTGGAATGCTATCATTGAGCTCTACGCAATGATGTAGTTTTCAAGAGCATTTGAGACGATCAAATTTTGAGCATTTCTGAATCCTTCCGGACCACTGTGAGCGTTCTAAATCTTCCTGGATCTCTGTGAGAATTCCATATCCTCCTAGATCATTCCACCCCATTGGAATCTTTTTGGACCACCAAAAGTTTTAATTACTCAACAACTAAGTGGGGGTAAGGCTCCCTCACCTTCCTGATCTTGATCCACTTTTATTTTCTTGGTTTCACCCATTTAATACCAACTCGAATATATTCCACACCACCTCGATATGAATTTATGATTCTTCTGTCGAGAATAACATCTTCCTCTAGCTCCTCTAAGTATTACAGAGAAAACTCATCAACTGTTGGAACTTGAATACTTTCATCTTCATCCATAATCATAGGAGGCTCATAAGGCTTCAAATTCTCAACATTTACCACTGATTACATTTGCATGTAGGCTGGTAGATCTAAATGAAATGCATTAGTACCAATCTTCTCTAAGATATTGAATGGACCATATTAGATTGGCTTGAGATTTTTACCTTCACCCTTCATTATGTCATTGCTGATATGTAATTATACTTGATCATCGACTTGAAACAGATGATCAACCCGATGTTTATCATGCCTACACTTGTTTTTATCTTGGCTCTTCTCCAACTGTTCCTGTACTGCTTGATGTACCTGCTAGATCCTCTAAATGAACCTTTCAACTTTATTTGTATCATCTTGTCTATTCTCTTTAATTGTTTCTCCAAAAGCAAACTCCATAGGTGATTTAGGAAAGTATCCCAAACATACTTCAAAAGGAGTTCTATGAGTAGAAGAATGCATGGCATGATTATAAGCATGTTGTACATAAGGCAATTGTTCATCCCATAGCTTAGGATGCTTGTTGCAGTATCCTCGAAGTAGATGTATCACTGTTATGTTTACCACCTATGTATGTTCATCTCTCTGTGGATGAAAATTTATGCTCTTCTTTAGCTTAGTGTAATGGTCCCATAACTGAGACCAAAACTTCCCCAAAAAGAGAGAGTCTCAATCTGATATAATAGATGTAGGTAACCCAAAATGAATCCATACATTAGCAAAGAACATTTGTGATGTTTGTTCAATTGTGGCATGTTTCTTGCATGGCATTAAAATACATATCTTGTTGAATCTATCCAAAATGACATATAAGTAATCATGACGTGTCCTAGACATCGAAAACCCCCCTATAAAATGATGAGATTCAACAAGAAGATCCTAGTGAAAATTATGCACCTACACTAGGATGGATCCTCAGGCTATTTTTGGATGATGAGAAAATTCTATTTATAGATGGTGAAAAAATTATATTTATAGTTGTATGTCGACTATTATTATCCCTTAATAATAGTTGGACAATAAATATTAGTCTATTCTCAATGAGCACTTGGAAATAGTTAACTGAAGTGGGAAATCGGTTAGCTATAGGAAATTCGAGTTCAAAGGTTGGCTAGTGGGACATGCAAGTCGAATTAGTTGTAACTGAGTGATTCGAAGTTGTAACTGAGTTGGATGTGTAGTTATGTGAATTTTGAAGTAGTTGAACTCAGTTAAGTGAGTTAATCTCAGTTGTACTAGTTGTAACTGAACTTACACTAGTGAGAGATTAGTGAATTAATTATTAATTAATTCACAATCAATGGTCTCACACGAAATTGAAGATTTACCATTGTTAACTACATGCATGTCAGATCCAGTGGAGACCCAATTGAGATAACAGTTGAAATGGATAGTTTGACTATCAGTTGTGACATTAGTGAGTGCACTCATGCAACCACACACACATTGGATGTGCCCATGAGGAACGCACAACCTAGGCAAGTGGAATTTTTCATTTGCAGGGATTTCCATTAGTAGGGATTGCACAGAGGAGGCAAGTTGTCTGGAAGTAGTAATTTGGCACATGAATTTGTCAATTTTTGTATGATAGTGTGAGACGATTGTATATTGTACTGAGAGCTCTTTGATTAGATTTTTGTATGATATTGTTTCATGATCCATGATATATACATAATATATGATAGTGGGGTTTTTATCTTTATGCTTTCCCGGTAAAAACATGTGTGTTATGTGTGATTGATCTTTCTTCTTGATATTGCAAGTGGAGATCATGTTTTAAATTCCGCAAGAATATTTGTAGAAGCCATTATGTATTTAAAAGTGGCATATAATTGTTAGATCATGAGAATCCAGGTAATACATAATTTGTATTAAAATTTCTACATGGTATCAGAGCAGAGGAAATTGCAAAAGTTGAGTTTGTGATTGCATAGAATTCGAATTTGCATAAAGAATTTCTTGGTGCTACAGTTGATTCAAGATCGAAATGGTTGTCAATGGCTTGAGGTTAGAGTATGCACTAGAGGGAAGCTCTAACTACATTTATTGGAAGGACATGATGGAGGTAGTACTCGAAGACAATGGCTTGAAGGAATTCATTGGCAAAGATGTTCCTAAGCCAGATGTTGCAGACCCTGCAAATCTTGATGCATGGCAAAAGAAAGTGGAAAAGGCGAGGAGGATCCTGTTGGAGGGAGTACAAGACCACATTGTCTCAAACCTCCATGGGAAATCCACACCATATGCAATGTGGAAGACTTTGATGGATCTATTCCAAAACAACAATGACCATAATAAATTGGCGCTCAAAGATAAACTCAGGAAGATCAAGATGGAGAAGGGCGACTCCATTCCAAAATATCTCACAAAGTTTGTCCAATGTCGGGATGAGATGGGGAGTGTGGGAATAAAAGTCGTTGATGATGATTTGGTGAGCTTGGCTCTCCTAGGACTTCCCAAGAATTGGCACAGTTATCAAGACTCTTCCAGTGGAAGGGAAAAAATGCTAGATTGGGAATGACTATGGTCGGATATAGTGCAGGAGGAGTTCATGCGGAACACCAGAGATGACTCTTCATCAAAGAATGATGATGAAGAGGATTGTTTTTTGGCTTCCAAGGCAAGGAAAGGGAAGGGGAATAAATTCCATTCAAAATCCAAGTCTAAATGCAAGAAGTTGTATTTGTCCAAAGTGAAGTGTTTTCACTATCACAAACATGGGCATCTCGCTACTAACTGTCTGCAGAAGAAGAAGAGAAATAATTCTACTGGAGTTGCAGCTGGTGAGGACCTTGCCTCACAATTTGAACTTGACTTCTCCTTGATTGCATGCATCGTGTCAAGTGCATTGGGATCAGTGTGGTATTTGGATAGTGGCACTTCCTTCAGTGACTTGGAAGAGAGAGATCTCAAAATACATATAGATATGGCCGACGATGGATGATACGGTGCGACTAGCATTGGTACCATTACCTTTCAGAGGGGTTCAGGTAAACCATTTCAATTGAAAGATGTTATGCTTGTTCCAGGTCTGAAGAAAAACTTGGTCTCAGTCGCAATGTTGGAGGATAGAGGCTATGATGTTGTTTTCAGCGATGGAAAAGCCTTCCTATGACATAAAACAATGGGTCAAGTCAAGAAGATGTGGATTCAAGTTAAGAATCTCTACAAGATAGAGGTAGATGGTTGCACTGCCATGACGGGAAAGGCAAAAAAAGTTCTGATCTTGGATGAGGGCGAATTATGGCAAAGGCGATTGGGTCATATTCATCATGGAGCCTTGAAAATAATGCAGCAAATATATATTGGACTTCCAATGGGAACACTTGCTCAGTTAGATCAGTGCAAGGGTTGCACCATGGGGAAGTATGTAAAGTCCACCTCTCATGAAAAGGAGAACTGTTCTTCGGTGATCCTGGAGAGAATTCACACAGATGTGTGTGCACCATTCTCGGTTTCTTCAACAACAAAATATAAGTATTATGTTATTTTTGTTGATGAATTTTCCTGTAAATGCTGGATCTTCTTCATGCAGAAGAAGGATCAAACATTCTCAAAGTTCTGTGAGTTTAAAGAATTGGTGGAGAAAGAGTCGAGGAAGAAAGTGAAGGCTCTGAGGAGCGATAATGGTGGAGACTACATCTCTAACAAATTCAAAGACTTCTGTAGCAAAGAAGGAATTTGAAGAGAACTCATAGCGTCTCATAACCCACAACAAAATGGGGTCATGGAGAGGAAGAATAGAACGATCGTAGGTGCAGCATGGGCGATGTTGCATGATCAAGGCCTACCAATGCATTTGTGGGCAGAAGAATGCAACACTGCGGTTTATGTGAAAAACCGTTGTCCTCATAGAGTACTTGGCATGAGTACACCTGAAGAAGCTTTCACTAGTAAGAAACTTGATGTTTCTCATTTTAAGATTTTTGGCTCATCTGTTTATGTGCATGTGACCAAGAACGCAAGGAAGAAGCTAGAGTCGACTGTTGAAGTTGGGACATTTTTGGGGTACATAGAAACACCCCATAATTATCGTGTGTATTTTCCTAAAAGTAAGATGACTGTTATGTGACGGGATATAAAATTCGATGAGGGGAAAGCCATGCAGTTGTCGCTTGAGAGGGAGCTAGACTTGCATGCAGAGGAGGAACTTTTGGTTCCCAAAGATGTGTCTCAATATGTGGATAAACCACATGAGGAGGTTCATGGAGTGGAGGAAGCCACTCATGCAGAGCCATCCATCAGAAATGGCAGAAAGTGCACCACATAAGCTGATAGATTGAGACTAGATGTTGCACAAAATGTAGGATCCCCTACTTCATAGTGTAGACAGAGATAATCTCCTAATCGATTTACTGGATACATGGCTCTCATGATAAAATGTATTGTGACTGAACCATCTTCCTTTTAGGAAGCACTGCAGGATCCCACTTGGGTTGATGAAATGGTGGAGGAGTATGATTCCATTGTCAAAAATAGTGCATGGGAAATTGTGCCAAGACCGGTTGACAAATCAGTGGTAGGTTCGAGATGGATCTACAAGGTAAAGCAAGCTATTGATGGGAGTGTGGAGAAATACAAGGCCAGATTTGTGGCCCGAGGATTCTCACAAATCAAGGGGATATATTATAATGAGACCTTTGCACTTGTCGCAAGGTACTTTTCCATAAGATCCATTTTTGCACTCTCAGCGCAGATGGGCTGGCGCATTCACCAGGTGGATGTAAAAACTATGTTTCTCAATGGGATCATTGAGGAAGAGGTGTACATGGATAATCCTGAAGGATTTGAGATCTTCAGTAGTGAGTCACATGTGTGCTGACTCAAAAGAGCAATGTATGGGCTGAAGCAAGCACCTCGTGCTTGGTACACTCGGATAGAAAGTTATTTCACCAGGCTGGGCTTCACCAAAAGTGAAGCGGATGCAAACCTATACCAAATTGTGGTGGAGGGTAAGCTTTTAATCATTGTTCTTTATGTTGATGATTTAATACTGTCTGACGATGAGCAGCTGATACACTCATGCAAGGAGGACCTTGCAAAGGAGTTCGAGATGAAGGATATGGGCTTCCTTCATTATTTCCTTGGATTAGAGATATGGCAGCGAGATGGTGAAATTTTTGTGTCTCAAGGAAAGTATGCAAGGGAGATACTGGGTAAGTTTCACATGGAGGGTTGTAAACCCATGGATACTCCTCTTCCAGGAAATTGGAAGAAAGAGGATGCTACTTCTGGAGAGGTAGTGGTTGCTACTGTCTATCGACAGTTAGTGGGTTCGCTAATGTATCTAGTGAAAACGAGACCGCACATTTTCTATGCGGTTAACCAGTTGAGTCAAGTGATGGTTAAGCCTACCAAGCTATTTTGGAAGGCGAGTAAGCATGTCCTGATATACTTGAGGGGAACATATGAGTATGGCTTATGGTATAGACAGACGGATGGGGTGAAGTTGCATGGATTCATGGATGCATATTGGGCGGGCAAGCCAATGGAAAGAAAGAGAACATTAGGGGGGATCTTTAGTATCGGATCTATAGTTGTTTCTTGGTACAGTAGGAAACAGAGATCCGTGGCACTCAGTTCAACGGAAGCGGAATTCATGGCAACGATTCAAGTTGCATGTGAGGCTATCTGGATGAGAAAGATCTTGGTTGGTTTGTTTGGTTCTCATTTAGATCTGAAAGTGATTCATTGTGATAATCAGAGTTGCATTAAACTCTCGATTAATCCTGTGTTTCATGATAGATCTAAGCATATAGATATCCAAAATCATCATATCAAAGATTGTGTGCAGCGGAAGATCATGTTGCTTTAGTACATTCCTATGGAAGATCAGGATGCAGACATTCAGATGAAGGCGCTCACTAGGAGAAAATTTGAATACCATAGAGACATGATCGGGGTGAAGGATAATCCCTTTCTTGTTGAGAGGGAGTGTTGAGATTCAACAAGAAGATCCTAGTGAAAACTATGCACCTACACTAGGATGGAGCCTCAGGCTATTTTTAGGTGGAAGTCTATTTTTAGATGATGAGCAAATTATATTTATAGATGATGTCTATTTATAGATGGTTAGCAAATTCTATTTATAGATGTATGTTGACTATTATTATCCCTTAATAATATTTGGACAATAAATATTAGTCTATTCTCAATGAGCACTTGGAAATAGTTAACTGAAGTGGAAAATCAGTTAGCTATAGGAAATTCGAGTTCGAAGGTTGATTGGTGGGACATGCAAGTTGAATTAGTTGTAACTGAGTGATTCGAAGTTGTAACAGATTTGGATGTGTATTTATGTGAGTTGTGAAGTAGTTTAAATCAGTTAAGTGAGTTAATCTCAGTTGTACTAGTTGTAACTGAACTTACACTAGTGAGATATCAATGAATTAATTATTAATTAATTCACAATCAGTGGTCTCACATGCAACTGAATATTTACCATTGTTAACTACATGCATGTCAGATCCAGTGGAGACCCAGTTGAGATAACAGGTGAAAGGGACAATTTGACTATCAATTGTGACATTAATGAGTGCACTCATGCAACCACACACACATTGTATGTGCCCATGAGGAATGTGCAACCTAGGAAAGTGGAATTTTTCATTTGCAAGGATTTCCATTAGCAGGGATTGCGTAGAGGAGGCAGGATGTCTAAAAGCAGTAAATTGGCACATGAATTTGCCAATTTTTGTATCACAGTGTGAGACGATTGTATATTGTATTGAGAGCTCTTGGATTAGAGTTTTGTATGAGATTGTTTCATGATCCATGATATATACATAATATATGATAGTGGGGTTCTTAGATTTATGTTTTCCTGGTAAAAACATATGTGTTATGTGTGATTGATCTTTCTTCTTGATATTGCAATTGGCAATCGTGTTTTAAATTCCACAAGAATATTTGTAGAAGCAATTCTGTATTTAACAGTGACATATAATTCTTAGATCAGGAGAATCCAGACAATACTTAATTTGTATTAAAATTTCTACATAAAATCCATAGAAATACTTTCCCATGGATGAGAAGGTACTGGAAGTGGCATATATAATCCCAACATTCTGTTGCTAGGATTACTTGTGACACACATAACACACCCTTTTACATACTTGGAAACTGTCTCATTCATTCGAGGCCAATAACATTATATTTGTAACTATGCTACTATCTTACCAACCCAAAAATGACCATAAATGTAACTTTGCTATCGTCTTAACAATATCTCTAATCACATTTACTCTTTCATCTCTAGGTATACAAATTTTTCCAAGATGATACAAAAAAAATTCATGCACATGATAATCTAATTGTTGATTTCCATGAATTAAATCCATAGACACATCTTTAAAATCATCATCCCTTCTTTATTGTTCAACATAACTTTCATGAGCTAAGGGATTATACCTTAGTACTGTATATGCATTGATCACTAGTCTTGACAACATATCTGCAACCTTGTTATGAATACCTTTCATATACTTGATTACCAAATGAATCTATTGTAAGAAACCCATCCATATGAAATGTCGTGACTTCTGTAGCTTGGTTTGTGATTGCAAATACTATAATGGTTGATGATCTGTATGAATTATGGTCTCCTTTCCCATTAATTAATGCTTCCATTTCTTCACACTTTGTACCAATGCATACAATTCCTTATCATATGTTGGATAGTTAATTAATTGTTTGAGTGAAAGTTTCAGAATGATAACATATAGGTTTAACTCGTTGCATCAATACTGTTCCCATGGCATATCTACTTGCATCGGTTTGAATCTCAAATGGATTTTGTAGATCTGGAAAATCCAAAACTGGTGTGGTGTGTATCTTTTCCTTCAAGGTCTCAAAGGATTTTTGTTGATTTACTCCCCATTGAAAGACGTGTTTTACAATTGTTAATGCATGCTGAGGAACTGCTACGAAAGATAAATTAGCAATGAATTTCCTTAAATATTGTACTACTCCTAAGAAGCTTTTGAATTCTATGCCAGTGGTTGTCTTGGTCCATTTCACAATAACTTCTACTTTTTCAGGATCTATCTATAGTAGACCATTCCCTAAAATGTAACCCAAATATACCAGAGAAGTTTTTCCAAACTCACATTTAGACATTTTTACATAAAATTCTCATTCTTCAAGAGTTCAAAGACTGTCTTGACATGCATTATATGATCTTCCCATATTGACTAAAGATCAAAATATCATCTAAGTAGACAATGAAAAAGTCATCTATGTAGGTCCTGAACACATCATTCATTACTCTAAAAAATGTTGAAGGTGCATTACATAAGCCAAATGGCATAACTAACCATTCAAACAACCCCTGCTTTGTCTTGAAAGGAGTCTTCCATATATCACTTTCTACAATTATGATATGATGGTAACCACTTCTCAAGTCTAGCTTAGTGAAATATACAACATTCTTTAACTGATCCATTGAATCATCAATTCTAGGAAGAGGATATTTGTTCTTTACTATAATCTTATTCAGTGCTTTAAAGTCAATACACATCCTCCAAGTGACATCTCTTTTCAGAAATAATACAATAGAAGATCCACACAGAGGGGAACTTGGCCTTATGATTGCTTCTTTATCTCTTCATTCTCTAGCACTGATGATCTATACATACCAATGTTAGGAAGAGGAGCATCCTGCTGCAAATAGATTTCATATTCAACCTTCGTCTTAGGAGGAAACCTTGTTCTTACACTGTTTCATCACCTGCAACTTAGCATCTTCACACACCCAACCTAATGGATATGGTTTGTTATGAGGTGTTGTATTCAAACCCAACTTCTTAACAATTTCTTCAGATACTAAGTTAACTTGAGATCCACTGTCAAACAAAGTGTCTATATTTGTATACTTGACTACAACCCTGACATGAAAAAGATCACTTATTTTCTTTTGATCAATAACACTTTTCGATTTAGCAGATTGAACTGGAGAATTAATGGTATATATACCTTTTCTTCCTATTGCCATGATCTTAGGTTCATCTCCTAAATCTGATCCTAGATCTTATCGAGTTGATGCAACAATCTTCTACTTCCCTTTATCCTGTAACTTCTTTGGTCTTAATTCTAGATGCAACTTCCAACATTGTGCTTCCTCATGCCCCTTTCTCTTACAGTGGGAACATGTAGTTTTTTCTTCATCTTTATTTATAGTAGTTGAATTCTTACTCTTCCATTTTCCTTTTGGTTTCTTTTCAAATTTGTGTGGCTTCTTAAATTCAATCACATGCTTCCCTTTACTAGCCTTCATATGAGAATCTTGTACTGACACTTCATCGATGTTAGTAGGGTTAAACATCAGGATAGTGTGTCGAAGGTATGAGTGCATGCCACAAATATACTTTAGAAGAGTTTCCCGAGCATATATTGGAATTCCTAAAGATAATGCTTTCTTTTTAAATTCTTGCGTATATACTTGGATATTTTTCCCCTTGCCTTGTATGAGATGTTTCCATTCCATAATTTTTTTTTTCATGTAAGCCAATGGTTAAAAGTGTTTTCTAATTGCAGCAGTAAATTCATCCCAAGAAGTAATTATTGTACCTTGTTGAATGAGATCAACTGGTATCTTACTCTCCCACCATATTAAGGATGTATATCCTAGAATAAGAGTAGCTAATTGTATCTTTGCATTTTCATCCACAATCTTTTGTACCCTGCAATACACCTCTATCTACTTGATCCAATTGTCCAAGTTTTCGACAGTCAATTCTCCATCATAAATTGGCAATTTGAACTTGACATCTAATTTCGATAAAGAGAAATTAGGAGTATGAGAACAAGAAGACTTCTTAGAGGCATTCTCCTTAGGTGAAGAATATTCACTTTCCCCATTGATAGATGATGATGAGGACAATGGTGAAGAGGGTTCTTCAAGTCCACCACCTTCACCTCCTCCTTCATATTTTACCGAAGATTCTCTGTCACCAAACTTGTGAATTCTTTGATATAAACTATCTATTATTTCCCTCATTGAGTGAAGTGTAGCCATAACTTCCTCAAGTCTCATGGGAGGATCTTCTCCTTCCTTTCCTTCGAAAGCCATCTTTTTCTTTTGAAATCTCCTTTGAATCTCTTACTTATAACTTGCAAGCTTTCCTTTACCAAGATTGAATTTGGATCTTGTAACCTTTCACTTGAAAGCACTTGTCAAAACCTCGCTCTGATACTAGCTTGAACCAAAAAATCCTTAGACATTGATTATGATTTAATTCACATGAACATCTAACTTGATTTTGAAATAATAATGATCATTTGACTAATTGCAAAATACATGTGAAATCACTTATCTATCCAAATTCACTTTAATGATAAACAACTTGCAAATATTTGAGCGAAATAGAACAACAATACCAAAATCACATACACAAGTTTGTAATGGAGTTCACCCAATTTGGGCTACATCTAGGGGTCCACTTCCAATATACACCTCTTTATTAATGCTCAAATGCTTGTGTTTTACAATGACCTTTTTACACATTGCTCAAACTCAGAAACAAAGTGGACCATCGAATTCCTTGGGAAATTTCGAGATAAATGAGTATAAACTTCATATGTTTTTGTCAAAGAACCTCTTGGCATGTAATG
>WSFP011439790.1:0-20716 GCA_009831015.1 Picea engelmannii
CTTCCCAATAAATGTTTTTTCTGCAAATGAAACTTATGATTTGAATCAAGGTATATCCTACATCTCATGTAAACACATTTCCTACTATTTTTTAGGTATTGTGAGTTTGTTTTCTCCCCTCATGTGGGACACATATAATATCCTTTTCTCGAGCAAACTAGAAATATTTCCATCATAATTTCCTTAATATTAAATATAGTGTTTTTAACAACCTTGCATATTCTTAGCCTTCATCCCATTATACCTTTGGTTTATCTACCACAGTTTGTAGGTAAACATTTATGTCATTGCTTGGTTGTTTATAACCAAGTATTAACTTTGTCAACATACAAAAATTCCTTTTTATGCACAACTAAGGTTGTTACAAACACTATTCAAGTCATTGCAAGTTGTACATTGTGAGGATCTTTGGAAACACCAGACTATTGTTTGTTGATAGTTTTGCATGATGGACTATCAACTAGATGGTGCATTACTAAGTCATTATGAATTTCATTCTCATGATGCCACCGTAATTTTTGAGATGTTAGGAAAGTCGTAACTCAAAATGAGGATAGTTTTGAGAGATGTTATTGAGGATCTTTGGAAACACCAAGTTATTGATTGTTGATAGTTTTGCATGACGAACTATCGAGTAGATGGTACATTACTAAGTCATTATGTATTGCATTCTCATGATACCACCTTAATTTTTAAGATGTTAGGAGACTTGTAACTCAAAGTATTTTTTTGTTATAACTTATGTCAAACAAAGCATTTTTTTGTTATAACTTATGTCAAACAATACTTGAGAATAAACAATACTTGAGAATATTGACAATGTTTCTTTACTAGTAGGTATTTATAGTACATGAATGTTGAAATGAAATTAAGGGTATAAAAGAGTACATATACATTCTATTCAATATTCAACCTTTGGGATATGGAAAAATACATTAACACCTTGAATGTGACAGCTTTGCACACTTATATCAAGATTTACCACATTTTTGGACATTCATATTTATTCTCATGCTTTCTTTTATAACAAGTGAAATCATCTTGACATGCATGTCATTCATAGTTTATTCTTAATGATTTAATCTTTTTTAACATTTGCAAAATCAAGAAGGGCCTTTTTATGGAAAGTATATTTCTTTATAACTTTAGCATTTGGGTAAAACTTGAGTCAAACATCCATTTTTCACTTTAAGAGTATACAATTTCATAGTCACACATGTCTTATTGCAATTATTACAATCCAAGTACAATAGTCTATTGATATCTTTGATTAACTTTATGCACTCATGACGATCATTTATTCATTTCCTCCATTAATGTCACCCAATCATTTTCACAATTTTCATGGGGATTTTCACTAAAACACCCATAAGATTCATTCACCCTCTAAACCATGTGATTATCGATCATGGCTATAATTATCATTTTCATTCTCAATGACTTTTGTATCATTAAGAATCTATGTCACAAGATCATCAACATGATAATCGTGCTCATGTTCAATAACATGCTCATTACCCAGTTATTGAGACATTACAAAATATAATGTAAAGAAAATTAAATTTGGAAACATCAATTTTTTACATGTAGGTCCTTTTAAATACTGGAAATTTACATTGAGTTGATCATTGCACATAAATAATTACATTTAGGTTGTCTAGATAAATATGCTACACCGTAAATATCTAAGCTAATTTTGACTTGCAAGCTCATAATATTTAATGTCCATTGAAGTTCATATTATGCTAATCTCTAGCTAATAGAGTATGCACATTCAAGTAATGTTTCAGATGCACGAGCCCAAGATTAGCTAGATCCTACTTTACTTTATGAACACGAAATTGTAAACTTTTAATACTCCTACATTGTATGTGCATTCTCAGAGCTTTTAATCAATGTGTTTATTAGGATACTACTATTTTGGGGGGTTCTTTATTTGGTTCAATCTGTTATGTCATATTCCAAATCATGAAAACATAGATGAATCACTTTGCAACAAAATCTGATCTTCAATACCTTGATTTGCTATAACTCATCCACTTCACTAACAAACAACTAAATAATCTAAGTAATGTAGATGGATCACTCTGCAACAAACTCCGAGCTTGAAAACCTTGATTCAATGTGACTCACCCAAAACACTAACTAACGACTAGCTAGTCTAAAACTCTATAGATAGTTCAACTAGAACTAACCCAATGGCTTCTAAGCTATGGCTTCGTAGAACTACTCTAATTTAAGGTGCCAAATTAGCCTAGGATTCCTTGACCAGTTCCATCGAAAGTAACTCAAGGCCTACTATTCAATGGGTTAATATAATTGACTCAAACAAATCAAGAGTAATCAAAGTAAACCTAAATCCTTCTTACCATTTTTCCAAAAGTAACCCATAGGCTACTATTTTGTGGATTGTCAAATGTGCCAGTCAATCATATACTATCTTTGGAAATGAAATAACAAGAAAATATCAAAACATTGAAAGCAAATCACTACACTTTGTACTATTCAAACTAAGAAATGAAATTGCAGAAACTGCAAGGTTGAAAGTACGAAATAAGATAAAGATTGAAAATATTGAGATCATCTATAGTTGCATGCTGCCAGATGACAAAAATCATTCATAAGTCCTCCAAATGTTAGTGAGTCCCAACAAAATGAGGAGTGGCATAATCTTGTAACCTGAAACAAGACTACTAACAATTCCAAACATGTAAATTCATGCAATCTATTCTCATCTTAAGCAAAAAAAAAACATCTATTAAAAATGAAATTCAAGTATGAATGTGTAATGTCTCAAAGGTCATAAAATGCATGAATTTGGTTGAAAAGGAATAAGAAAAGGGTTTAAGTGTTTAGACTTCGGCAGGAATGATGGCAAAATAGATGAGAAAAATAAGGAAATTAGCAAGCTCATCATTACCCCACAACTTAGCATATTGCATTCCCTTGTGCAATGAACTGATTCGAATCAAAATCAAATCGAGGCTTTTGTTCGTAGAAGATAACCTTGAGGTCATAAGGAATCACATGGGAAAATGAACCTTGAGACCCAACCAATGCAAACCCAATTAGTTGAAAACATTGACATACATTCAACTATGATAGAGTGAAGTGTGGATACTGGGTAAAGAATAGGGTTTCCATTTCTTGAGCTCATCAATGAGCTCCCCCATATGAATCTAGCAATACTGCACTACATTTCTAACTGATTTAGTATACAAATAAATAAATTTGACAATTGCTGCAAATTGTTCATGGACTATGACTTCTCTGATACATGGGTTAGAAACCCTTTGGTGATGTTCTCTAGTTATATATCTATGCCCTTCTTTGAGCTATGTCACCTCAACTTTTGTTTTTGAAAAGTTTATTTAGTTCCCTATAACATTTTGACTAATTTATAACTCTATTTTCAGTTAGGAGCTACTTATAGGCCTTTGTGTGATGTTTGTTCATTGTTGAAATGTGGAGAAACAATGAACACACAAAAACAAGGAACAATAATTAAAGTTCCCCATTTTTTTTTTGTAAATGGCAGAATTGCTTCTGAAAAGTGATTTGAGACAGTTACCTGGCTTGACTAGGTAATTTTCCCTTTCAACGAACCATGTAGGTAGTTCTTTGTTTGCTTCTTGTAGTTCTAGTGCAAATATTGAGAAAAGTTACTTCATCCAAAGGAAGTTGAAAACATGGTATAGTGTCCATTGCACGATTGATGGGAATGTCTTCCTCAAGATGTGGAGGTTCATACAAAGTCAACTAATTGACATTAGGCACATCATTTACACTTAGTTGCTTATAAATCTAGACAAAGGCTTTGCTACAATAATAGGTGTTAGTCTTGATCTATGGTAGTCTAGTTGTGTTGGTTTGTAACGTATGCAAGCTAGCTCTAATACAATAGTGGTCCACGATGGGTGCTTAGGTGCCTTTGCATGTATATATTAAGTGGTGATTGATTAAACAAGGATTGCTTAGGTGCCTTTGCGTGTATATATTAAGTGGTGATTGATTGAACGAGGGGTGCTTAGGTGCCTTTGTAGGAATGTCCTTGCGTGAATAGATCAAGTCGTGATTGATTAAACGAGGGGTGCTTAGATGCCTTCATAAGAATGTCCTTGTGTGGATAGATTAAGTTGTTATTGATTAAAAGTTGTTATCAGTCAACTTTAATTTGGTTGGACCTAACATGGTTCTTTGCTTTAGCTCAACCAGTTTTTAGATATGCATGATCTGTAACCCATGATTTAATCTGCCTTGTTACTTTGTGTGAGACTTTCACTTTATGCATATCATAAATCTTAAAAACGATTTTGAAATCACTTTTGAGATTTTTCCCATAATTTGTGTGAGACTTTCACTTTATGCACGTCATAAACCTTAAAATCGATTTTGAAATCACTTTTGAGATTTTTCCTTAGCCCTTAACTTTAAAGTGGCTCATCTAAAAACATACTATGATTGGGGCTAATCAATCAATCATTAACTTCTTTCCAGCCAAGTATTTTCGAAACTTGAAGAAACTTTCATAAAGTATCAATGTCAATCAACATCACATCGAGGTAGATGAGATCTCTTACCCAAATTTACATGTGATGCTTTTAGCATCTTAGATGCATTTTAATTAATGTAACAACGAATTGCCGCCATTAAGTTTAATTCTTATTTTTTTAATTAAATTTGGGAGCAAAGAATATTGGATCTACACCTCGTAACTAAGGAAGTGTTACAAATGGTGTTGTTACAGGGTCACAAAAACCAATGGGTTTGATGTTGTAATCCATTGTGTTCTTTGCAAGCCTTGACGTTTAACGTGTTTATATACTATGCAGGTTGCATTTAGGACTAAAGTTTTCCACCCAAATATAAATAACAATGGAAGTATTTGCCTTGATATCTTGAAGGAACAATGGAGTCCTGCTTTGACAATCTCCAAGGTTGTGGCATTTTATGCTCGTTCTATATATCTTTTCTTTCTTCAGCTTTTGTGTGGTTTCGTTGTATCATCCGAGATTTGCTTCAATTCCATTTGATTGGAGATCTAACGTTTGGGTTTGCTTTGTTTTAGGTCTTGCTTTCAATTTGCTCTTTGTTAACGGATCCAAACCCAGATGATCCTCTTGTACCAGAGATTGCTCATATGTACAAGACTGACATGGGCAAATATGAGTACACTGCAAGGAGTTGGACTCAGAAGTATGCAATGGTTTAGCTTTTAAAAACTATATACCAGTGATTCCAACTTTAGGCTTAAGAGGAATTTCTTCGAAGTCAATTACTTGTTTGCTTGTAAAAAATGATGAGGGGTAACAGAACCAGAAATAATTGTGAGTTCTGCGATGTATTATTGAAAATGATGAGAGGTAGCAGGCCGAGAAAGAGTGAAAGAGTTGTGAGTTCTATGATGTATTATTGAAAATGATGAGTGGTAGTAGGCTCAGAAAGAGTTGTGAGTTCTATGATGTATGATTAAAAATGATGAGCCCAGAAAAAGTTGTGAGTTCTACCATGTATTATTGAAAATGATGAGGGGTAGCAGGCCTAGAAACAGTTGTGAGTTCTGCGATGTATTATTGAAAAGGATATGTTTTTTCTAAAAAAAAATACCTGGTTAAAGGGTTTATGCAGTATTTACAAATACTCCTGGGTTTATGCAGTATTTACAAATACTCCTGTTGCCAAGCAAACGGTTAGATATTTTTTTGACATTTACTCATGTTAGATCATGAGGGAACCATCAAAATAATCCATTGGGGGCAGTAAAAGCAGAATATTATGCTGCTAGGTTGACAGATTTTCCCAGTAGGGCACAGTTTAAAGGTAGATTGGGGGAACTGAGTTGAAGTATAACCCATGGCATGGTGCAAAGTGAACATCCTGAAGGTCTTTATTGAAAGCAGGTTTATGAACTCTGGGTTTCTACAACATCTTGTTCTTACATTTATTGATTAATGCCTTTGAAAAATTTAATACCTTCTGTGTAGTATTGCTGTTCATTGACTTTTATTATGGGAACATGGAAAACTACAGTCAATTCGGTTTTGTACAGTAATAATTTAATTTGTAAATTGTAAGTGGCCACTATTCCTATGCCAGTGTTTGCAGATTGTTGAGCAAGTGTGTGAGCAGATGGCAGAAAAAGAATTGCGAACTAAATCAATAAAAAGTAAAATAAAAATCGTTTTACTGGTATAAATTCTCTGTAGAAGATGAACAACTCATTAGAAATTACAAGGACAAGATAAATTCTTAATGCATGCATAGTACTTACTAATGTATGGATAACACTGGCAGGTAAACTACATTAACCCGGTTTCATGCTTAACAAAAATTTAGTGCAGTCAATTAAAAAAACTATCCAATTTATGAAAAAATTTAGTGCAGTCAATTTAAAAAAACTATCCAATTTATGAAATTAGGAAATCATAAACAAAATTCAAGAAGCACACATTTTTAATTAACTGGTCAAAATATAAATGATAAGAAATTTGATTAAACATTTTCTACATGATAAAACCTTTATTTTTCTTTGTGGTTAATACGAACAAGAGATAACCCAAGGCAAGTATCCTGTTTGTGAATGCTTTTATTAAATCTATGTTTAAATTCTATGAAATTTTGATGTGTTAAAGTAGGGAGATTGAATATGCCACTGTTTTTTTTAGATTTACTATGCCATTGATTGTTTGGGGTCTTATATGCTTTACAAAATAGATATGTTTGAATTCTATGAAATTTTGATGTGTTAAAGTAGGGAGATTGAATATGCTACTGATTTTTTTTAGATTTATTATGCCATTGATTGTTTGGGGTCTTATATGCTTTATAAAATAGATAGGCTTATGTTATCTTGTATGTTTTAAAAGCTTTTTCGAGTTGTGTGAATTTTTCTTAAATTACTGGTTATTACAATTTATTGTGGGGTTTTCACTTTTTGTTTTAATATAAGAGAATGATAAATTAATTTTATAAAATGATAGTCAAGGTTTAAAGTCTACATATTATTGATAATCAAAAGTTTAGATTAATTATTCAAAATAATATCATGGAATGTTATAGGTTGACAAATTAATTTTATTTAAAAGATGTCAAGGAAGAATGCCTATAAATTGATTCATATTGTCAATAGATACACCCTATGCATATGCCCATAAATTGATTCATATTGTTAATAGATACACCCTATGCACATTGTTCATTCTCAATTATGTTTTTGTAGGCTCGATATAAGTTGATGGTTTACTATTCTTCAATCCATCTTGCTTTTTTTTTTTAATAATTTCATCATTGTAACAAGATCTTTACACATACAATATTTGTTGTTTGTTCATGTGTGCTTCATAATTGTTTTTCTCCAGCTTGCTTTCATAAGAGTTATCTATGATCCTATAGACTTCACAAATTCATAATGTAGTAAACTCAATTTATATTTTGTATTTGGTGCCTATATATAGGTTGACAAATAAGAAACCACAAAAACTCAATGTTTGTTGTTAGTTTGGGTTTTGTGAGCTTAAGAGGAGTATCACATCCATTGCTTTGATCACTCAAAAGAAGCCTCTTGTGGGGCCTCTTTTGAGAGATCAAAAGAGGCCCCACAATTATAACAATAATTTAGTTTATTGTTATAATTATTGTATTTTTTCCTCCAAGTTATGATCTTGATTACCGATGTTTGCTTTGGTTTATCACTTCACATGTCTTCTCTATCTAATTAATTATAATCGATTTAATTGCTTCTTTTTTATGCATAAGATGGTCGGACCAAGAAATAACAAAATTGAACAGTTCTAAAAGAGGCTTTGTTAAGGTCCTTTTTTGTTCAGTTGCTATGTTTCGTGAAATATTCCCCAAAACGTAGTCTTGTGTACAACTTCCATGGTAGTTTCCGCAAGGCAGTTTTAGAAATGCTTTTGGACTTCATCCTTGGTATCTGCTTGCGTGTCCAACCTTCATCCTCGCGGTGTTTCTAATATTTTTAATATTTTTCCTTTGGATACTTGATATATGAAAACAAGTCATATCTATGCCCTTCTTTGAGCTATGTCACGTCGAATTTTGTTTTTTGAAAAGTTTATTTAGTTCCCTATAGCATTTTGGCTAATTTATGACTCCATTTTAAGTTAGAAGTTGATGCTTTTGTTAGAAATGCCAAGAAACAAGGAACACATAAAAACAAGTAACAATGCTTTTGTTAGAAATGCTGAGAAACAAGGAACACATAAAAACAAGTAACAATGTTTTTTTTAGAAATGCCGAGAAACAAGGAACACATAAAAACAAGTAACAATAGTTAAAGTTCCCCATTTTTTTTTTAATGGCGGAATTGCTTCTTGTAGTTCTAGTGTCAACATTGAGCAAAGTTACTTCATCCAAAGGAAGCTGAAAGGCCAACCATGCAGGTAGTTCTTTGTTTGCTTCTTGTAGTTCTAGTGCCAGTGCTAACATTGAGCAAAGTGACATTAGGCACATAGTTTACACCTAGTTGCTTATAAATCTATACAAAGTCTTCGCTGCAATAATAGGTGTTAGTCTTGATCTATGGTAGTCTAGTTGTGTTGGTTTGTAAAGTATGCAAGCTAGCTCTAATCCAGTAGTGGTCGATGAGGGGTGCTTAGGTGACTTCCTAGGAATGTCCTTGCGTAGATAGATTAAGTCGTGATTGATTAAAAGAGGGGTGTTTTGGTGCCTTTGTAGGAATGTCCTTACATGGATGGATTAAGTCGTGATTGATTAAAGGGTGCTTAGGTGCATTCCTAGGAATGTCTTACATGGATGGATTAAGTCGTGATTGATTAAAGGGTGCTTAGGTGCATTCCTAGGAATGTCCTTGAGTGGATAGATCAAGTGTACTTGAGTGGATAGATTAAGTCATGATTGATTAAAAGTTGTGATTGTTCAACTTTGATTTGGTTGGATCTAACATGGTTCTTTAGTTTAGCTCAACCATTTTTTTTTACATATATGCATGATGTATAATCAACCATCTCTGTAATCTGTCTTCTTACTTTGTATGAGACTTTCACTTTATGCATATGATAAACCTTAAAAGCGATTTTGAAATTACTTTTGAGATTTTCCCTTCGCCCTAGCTTTTAGGGTGGCTCATCTAAAAAACTATGGTTGGAACTTGGGGGCTAATCTTCCTTAGCCAATCAATCATTAGCTTCTTTCAAGCCAAGTATTTTGGAAACTTGAAAAAACTTCCATAAGCATCAATGTCAATTAACATCTACAATCATTAGCTTCTTTCAAGTCAAGTATTTTGGAAACTTGAAGAAACTTCCATAAGTATCAGTGTCAATTAACATCGAGGTAGATGTTAGATCTATGACCCAGATTTACATGCGATGCTTTTAGCCTCTTAGATGTATTTTAATTACTGTAACAAAGAATTGCCCCATTAAGTTTAATTCTTATTTTTTAATTAAATTTGGGAACAAAGAATATTGGATGTACAACTCGTAACTAAGGAAGGGTTACAAATGGTGTTGTTACAGGGTCACAAAAACCAATGGGATTGATGTAGTAATCCGTTGTGTCCACGAATAGCTCAATAGTGAAAGTAACATAACACCTCCGAGTAATAGGGAGTAGGTTGTCTTGCTTATTTGAACCGTTTGAGGTGTGGATGTTGTGCTTAAGTCTACATTGCTTTAAGTCTACATTGCTTGCTTTACATTGAGTGCCACCCCTTAGAATAAAGGGAAACACCCAAGAGTTTCTTAGGAGTTATTTCCAAGGAAAAAAACCTATGTAAACCCAAAATGCAATTTAATTTTTTTCCAAGGAAAACTTTGTGGGGAAACCTTAGAGCACTTCCCTGGACTCCGTAGGGACATCAAGTGAGACATACAATAGAGTTAGCCCGTTTAGGGGATCAACCTTGAGGTCTTTTGCAAAGCTCAAAGCACTCAAATCACTTGAGCCAATGCATCAACTTAGTAAAATGCTAGTTTGAAGCGATAAGGCCCTTATCATTTTATTAGTAGCTTAAGTTTTCAATTTGAGATTTTGTTAGATTACATACATAATAATAATAAAATCATGGTGCAACATAGTGAGAGAACTATACAAATAACACTACATTAGGTTTGTAAACAACACATAAATGAGTATAATAAAATACGATTGTTTGATTTTTACTTAATTAGTGGTCAATCTAAAAGTTAAGGTCAGAGGTAGATTTTATTCCACTGTACATTCTAACTTAAATAGTACTGGATATGGCCATTACCGATACTCTAATACCCTCTCTTAATAGTCAATGTTTGTTTTAGAAAAAAACTTAGTTTTGTGAAAAAAATGTCCATAGCTTGTGAATTGTGCAACAAATCAACAACTCGAATGATATCGTAGATTAATTTGTTGAATATCTTCCAAACAACTATCTATCATTTCATATCCAATGCCCTTTTTAGACATCACGAGCTTCTCTCTCACATACACTCCCCAAAGAAAATTTTGAAGTTATTGAAAAATGGTAACATTGAATGTTGACAATTGAACATATGACTTGTGTCACTGATATCTAGAAAGTTTCCTCACAATTGATGACAGTTGATTTTGGCTGAAAAATTCAGCCTACCTACTGCGGATGTAGAAGCTATATCAACTCCTAAAACCTATTCATTTCTACACCTAGGCATCAAAATATTTTACTTTGCAAAAGCTAGGTCTTTGTGGTTTCCCTTAACTTTTAGAGTGTCTCATTGAGACCTACAAATTGTCCTCCATCTCACTAATCCACACATACAAATTGCAATTCTTGTGGTTGATGCATATTAGCAACTTGCATCCTCTGTAGGTTAGCCACACATGCAAATTACATCCATCAACAATTTTGTTGTCTTATTATGCAATGGGTCAACCTTAAAAAATTATGTGCCAGTGGTGGAACTTGAGCCCTACCTTAGCATTTCTTTGAAGTCAACAACTTGTGGAGGTCTAGGTGCACTGTAGTGCTTAGGCTTCCCAATAAATGTTTTTTCTGCAAATGAAACTTATGATTTGAATCAAGGTATATCCTACATCTCATGTAAACACATTTCCTACTATTTTTTAGGTATTGTGAGTCAGTTTTCTCCCCTCATGTGGGACACATATAATAGCCTTTTCTTGAGCAAACTAGAAATATTTCCATAAGTAGAAAAGTTATGGATTATCCCATCATAATTTCCTTTATATTAAATATAGTGTTTTTAGCAACCTTGCATATTCTTAGCGTTGATCCCATTATACCTTTGGTTTATCTACCAAAGTTTGGAGGTAAACATAAATGTCATTGCTCGATTGTTTATAACCAAGTATTAACATTGTCAACATACAAAAATTCCTTTTTACACACAACTGAGGTTGTTATTAAGTAATTAGGGCAATAGGACAAACACTATTCATGTCTTTAAAAGGATTAAGCTTATCAATTTCCATTGCAAGTTGTACATTGTGAGGATCTTTGGAAACACCACACTATTGATTGTCGCTAATTTTTCATGATGGAATATCAACTACATGGTGCTTTACTAAGTCATTATGAATTTCATTCTCATGATGCCACCTTAATTTTTGAGATGTTAGGAAAGTTGTAACTCAAAATACGAGGATAGTTTTGAGAGATGTTATTAATAATCTTTGGAAACACTAGGCAATTGATTGTTGATAGTTTTGCATGATGGACTATCAACTAGATGGTGCATTACTAAGTCATTATGAATTGCATTCTCACGATGCCGCCTTAATTTTTGAGATGTTAGGAGAGTTGTAACTCAAAATGAGGATAGTTTTGAGAGATATTATTGAGGATCTTTGGAAACACTAGGTTATTGATTGTTGATAGTTTTTAATGACGAACTATCCAGTAGATGGTGCATTACGAAGTCATTATGTATTGCATTCTCATAATGCCACCTCAGTTTTCAAGATGTTAAGAGAGTTGTAAGTCAAAAAAAATTTTTGTTATAACTTATGTAGGTATCTATAGTACATGAAGGTGAATGCTGAAATGAAATTAAGGGTATAAAAGAGTACCTATACATTCTATTCAACCTTTGGGCTATGGAAAAATACATTAACACCTTGAATGTGACGCCTTTGCACACCTATATCAAGATTTACCATATTTTGGACATTATATTATTCTCATGCTTTCTTTGATGTCAAATGAAATCATTTTGGCATGCATGTGTCATTTCATAGTCTATTCTTAATGATTTAATCTTTTTCAATGTTTGCAAAATCAAGAAGGGTCTTTTTCCGGAAAGCATATCTCTTTATAAATTTAGCATTTGGGTAAAACTTGAGTCAAGCATCCATTTTTCACTTTAAGACTACAATTTCATAGTCATACAGATGTTAGTGCAATTATTACAACCTAAGTATAATAGTCTATTGGTATCTTTGATTAACTTTATGCACTCATGAAGATCATATATTCATTTCCTCCATTGATTTCGCCCAAGCATTTTCACAATTCTCATGGGGATTTTCACTAAAACACCCATAAGATTTGTTCACCCTCTGAACTATGTGATTATCGATCATGGCTATAATTATCATTTTCATTCTCAACGAATTTTGTACCATTAAGAATCTGTGTCACAAGATCATCGACATGATAATTGTGCTCATGTTCAATAACACGCTCATTACCCTTTTTTTGAGACATTACAAAATATAATGTAAAGAAAATTAAATTTGGAAACATCAATTGTTTACATGAAGGACTTTTTAAATAGTGGAAATTTACATTAAGTTGATCAATGCACATAAATAATTACATTTAGGCTGTCTAGATAAATAAGCTACATCGTAAATATCTAAGCTAATTTTGACTTGCAAGCTCATAATATTTAATGTCCATCGAAGTTCTTGTTATGCTAATCTCTAGCTAATAGAGTATGCACATTCAAGTAATGCTTCAGATTCATGAGCCCAATATTAGCTAGAGCCTACTTTACTTTATCAACCCGAAAGTGTAAACTTTTAAAACTCCTACATTGTATGTGCATTCTCAGAGCTTTTAATCAATCTGTTTATTAGGATACTACTATTTTTTGGGGATATTTATTGATTCAATCTGTTATGTCATATTTCTAGCAAATCATAAAAACATAGATGAATCACTTTGCAACAAACTCTGAGCTTCAATACCTTGATTCACTATAAATCATCCACATCACTAACTAACAACTAAATAGTCTAAGTAATGTAGATGGATCACTTTGCAACAAACTCTGAGCTTGCAAACCTTGATTCAATGTGACTCACCCACAACACTAACGACTAGCTAGTCTAAAAATCTATAGATAGTTCAACTAGAACTAACCCAAGGGATTCTAAGCTATGGCTTTGTAGAACTACTCTAATTTAAGGTGCCAAATTAGCCTAGGATTCATTGACCAATTCCATTGAAAGTAACTCAAGGCCTACTATTCTATGGCTTCGTATAATTGACTCAAAGAAATCAAGAGTAATTAAAGTAAACCCAAATCCTTCTTAACATTTTTCCAAAAGTAACCCATAGACTATTATTTTATGGATTATCAAATGTACAAGTCAGTCAGATACTATCTTTGGAAATGAAATAACAAGAAAATATCAAAACATTGAAAGCAAATCACTACACTTTGTAGAAACCGCAAGGATGAAGGTAAGAAATAAGATAAAGATTGAAAATATCGAGAATATTGAGATCATCTATAGTTGCATGCTGCCAGATGAAAAAAATCATTCATAAGTCCTCCAAATGTCAGTGAGTCCCAACAAAATGAGTGGCATAATCTTGTAACTGAAACAAGACTACTAACAATTCCAGACATGTAAATTCATGCACTCTATTCTCATCTTAAGCAAAAAACATCTATTAAAAATGAAATTCAAGTATGGATGCGTAATGTCTCGAAGGTCATAAAATGCATGAATTTGGTTGAAAAGGCATAAGAAAAGGGTTTAAATGTTTAGACTTAGGGAGGAATTATGACAAAATAGATGAGCAAAATAAGGAAATTAACAAGCTCATCATAACCCCACAACTTAGCATATTGCATTCCCTTGTGCAATGAACTAATTCAAATCAGAATCAAATCAAGGCTTTTGTTCGGAGAAGATAACCTTGAGGTCATAAGGAATCATAGGGGAAAATGAACCTTGAGACCCAACCAATGCAAACCCAATTAGTTGAAAACAATGACATACATTCAACTATGATAGAGTGAAGTGTGGATACTGGGTAAATAATGTGGTTTTCCTTTCTTGAACTCATCAATGAGCTCCTGCATACATTCTAGCAATATTGCATTACATTTCCAACTGATTTAGTATAAAAGTAAATAAATTTGGCAATTGCTGCAATTTGTTCATGGGCTATGAATCCTCTGAAACATGAGTTAGAAACCTTTTGGTGATTTTCTCTAGTCATATATCTATGGCCTTCTTTGAGCTATGTCACCTCAACTTTTGTTTTTGAAAAGTTTATTTAGTTCCCTATAACATTTTGACTAATTTATGACTATATTTTCAGTTAGAAGTTGGTTACTTATAGGCCTTTGTATGATGTGCGTTCATTGCTGAAATGCGAAGAAACAATGAACACATGAAAACAAGGAACAATAGTTAAATTTCCCCATTTTTTTGTAAATGGCAGAATTGCTTCTGAAAAGTGATTTTAGACAGTTACATGGCTTGACTAGGTCAATTTCCCTTTCAACCAACCATGTAGGTAGTTCTTTGTTTGCTTCTTGTAGTTCTAATGCAAACATTGAGAAAAGTTGCTTCATCCAAAGGAAGCTGAAAACATGGTATATTGTCCATTGCGTGACTGATGGGAATGTCTTCCTCAAGATGTGGAGGTTCATACAACGTCAACTAATTGACATTGGGCACACCGTTTACACTTAGTTTCTTATAAATCTAAACAAAGGCTTTGCTACAATAATATGTGTTAGTCTTGGTCTATGGTAGTCTAGTTGTGTTGGTTTGTAACGTACGCAAGCTAGCTCTAATGTGCTTAGGTGCCTTTGTATGTATAGATTAAGTCGTGATTTATTAAATGAGGCGTGCTTAGGTGCCTTCGTAGGAATGTCCTTGCATGGATAGATCAAGTTGTGATTGATTAAATGAGGAGTGCTTAGGTGCATTCATACGAATTTTGTTGTGTGGATAGATTAAGTCATGATTGATTAAAAGTTGTGATCGATCAACTTTTCTATGATTTGTTTTTCACTTAATTAGTGGCAATTCTAAAAGTTTAAGTTTAAGTCATAGATTTTATTCCACAATGTACTTTGTAACTTAAATAGTATTGGATATGACCATTATTGATATACTTTAATACCCTCTCAATAATCAATGCTTGTTCTAGAAAATAACTTAGTTTGGTGAAAAAGTTATTTGTGGTTTGTGATTTGTGCAACAAATTAATTACTTGAAATGATATCATGGATGAGTTTGTGGAAAATCTTCCAAACATCTATCTATCATTTCATATCTAATGACTTTCGCTGACAACACTAGCTTCTTTGTCACATGCATTCCCAAAAGCAAATTTTGAAGTTATTGAAAAAAGGTAGCATTGAATGTTGACCATTGAACATATGACACGTGTTACTAATGTCTAGAAAGATTCCTTACAATTGATGAGAGTCAATTTTGGCTGAAAATTTCAGCCTACCTACTATGGATGTAGAAGCTAATATCAACTCCTAAAGCCTATTCATTTCTAATCCTAGGCATCAAAATATATTACTTTGCAAAAGCTAGGTCTTTGTGGCTTGCCATAACTTATAGAGAGTCTCATCGAGACCTACAAATTGTTCTCCATCTCACTAATCCACACATACAAATTGGAATTCTCGTGGTTGATGCATATTAGCAACTTGCATCCTTTGTAGGTTAGCCACACATGCAAATTACACCCATCAACAATTTGTCTTATTATGCAATGGTTTAGACTTAACAAATTATATGCCAATGGTAGAACTTGAGCCCTACATTAGCATTTCTTTGAAGTTCATGACTTGCATAGGTTTAGGCACACTATAGTGTTTATGCTTCCCAATAAATGTTTTTTTTGCAAATGAAACTTATGATTTGAATCAAGGTATATCCTACATCTCATGTAAACACATTTCCTACTATTTTTTAGGTACTATGAATCTGTGTTCTCCCTTGATATGGGATATGTATAAAGCCTTTTCTCGTTCAAACTATAAATATTTTTTATAAGTATAAAAGTTATGGATTAGTCCATCATATTTCCTTTATATTAAATATAGTGTTTTTAACAGCCTTGCATGTTCTTACCCTTTGTCATATTACACCTTTGGTTTATCTACCAAAGTTTGTAAGTAAACATTAATGTCATTGCTTAGGTTGTTTATGACTAGGTATCAACACTGCCAACATACAAAAATTCCTTTTTAGGCACAACTAAGTAATTGACACAATAGGACAAACACTATTCACACTATTCAAATCTTTAAAAGGATACATGAATCTAGTGGTGAAGAATTTTTGAAGTTATTCTTTGGCAATGTTTTTAAGAGCTAGATTCATTTGTTGTTGAGGTTGATGGATTGGATTACACCTATCTTGGATGTAAATATGGTGCATGTAGATGGTCAGATAAAAACCCATCATATTCTTACAATGCTAAGGAAAATTAGTTGAATGACTTTGTAGCAGACTCATTAGCAACTACTGTTGAGTTTGTTGTATCTTATTATTGATGTTAAGGAATTTTCTAGGATAAATTTCAATAGCCACAACTCTAGATTATGCTACTACAAATTAATCATCTAGGTAGATAAAGAGAGCATCACTATGAGATTGAGAGATAATAAAAGTTTCAGAGTTTGTAGATGAACTCATCTCTTCTTCTGGCTATTTAGTATGATCCCTGTTTTGAATGATAGAAGGATACATGTTTTTCATAAAGTTCAAAATCATCCTATATCTAGTGGGTTCTTTCAATGTTAGGGCCTAATCAATGCTCATAATTGGTTAAATTTTAGTATCATAAGAAGTATATTCACCATCATGGGGAACCCAGAGAGGTTCTTCCATGTCCACAATGGATTTTGTAGGAGGATACAATGTAAGTTTCTTCACTAAGCCACCTTGGGAAATAGTCATGTCACCAGAGAGACACTCAATGTAAGCATCAATAATTTCTAACCAAGGCCATCCTAGGATAAGAGGATAACCCCCAAGGATGGTTTTAGTGTGAAAAACCATAAATTCTATAGGGTACTCCCATGAATCAATGGAGACAATTACATCTTCCAATATGACCTCTAGTTTAATAGTTGACATATTGACCATCTACAACCAATAGGTGTTTGTTGTAGTAAACTATGAAGTTGTAGATTCTCCATGAACTCCTTGGTCATTACATTAATGGATTCCTCCAAATCAATCAAGGTGTGATGAATAAGGGTTTTTCCAATGTGAGTGTCTGCAATAGGGCTACCTAGGTTAGAGTACTCCAAGTTTCCAACCTTTCCTAGCATAAGGTCAACAGCCTAACCTTTCATGTGAATAGTTTTGGGATCTTGATTCTTCCTACCAAGTTTCTTGAGGCATAAATCTTGTAGGGAATTTCTATAAATGGGAACATCCTTGATGTCTTGTGTAACACACTTGAGCCCCGAGTGGCTTTCCTAGGGATGGGGCCTCAAAATTTCGTTCTCTTTAAATGATCAAACCCTTCATTCGAGGTTTCTACCACACTCTACTCGTCCAAAGTTTTCCAACCATGGTCTCCATGCTCAAAACCAAGCCCATAACCGACATATATGTCTCCCGAAGTCCTTCAGGTGTTCATTGGTTGAAGGCCACGTGGCGCCCACGTGGATCCACCTCAATCGTACTATTTCCAAGTTCCTTCCTCCATGGTGGAAGACCATCCACAGTCTGATCCCATGACTGGACTTACTCTCTTTCTCCTATGTCATTTGTGGAGGGAATTGGCGCTTCAATGCTTCACGCCTCTTTACTGTCTACACACGAGACCGCCCGGAGTTCTAAACCTCCGAAGTCCCGTAAGCTCACTACGTGGCTTCGGCCTTCAGGTCGTTCGGTCTCTCTACCATACTACATCCCAGATCCTCTGGAATCCTGAAGTCCCGGTCACTTCACCAACCACGTTGGCTAGATAGACACATATCAGGAACTGACATGTAGAAGGGGTTAAGGTGACACATGTTACGTGTCAACGAAATATAGGGAATGTGACGCACACAAATTTGAATGACACGTAGCACACCAAGCTGGGGTCCTCGTCACCCTGGGGGGCGTCACTGCACCATGTCACCCCCAGACTGACAAGCTTCTAACATTCCTCAGATCTCACGGTCGAGATCCGACCACGTAGATGTATAGATCTACAACCCTGTTTACTTCGAGGATCCGTTGTTCGGGAGTGTTGCAATGAAAAATCCTCTTATCTCCCGAGGTGCCCAATCTCCGCAATCCAGGGAATAGCGCCACACGTCCCTGGTATATCGATGGCTGGGAAAGAACCCGAAGGGTCCCTCGATCTACGGTTCTGGGTCCTTTGCAGCTCCGACCTTTAGGGTTTTGGATCTCGGTCTAGTTGGTCAGACAGGTTCACCTAATCACCTGGGGAATCGATCAACCTTACGGGTAATCGTAACTCTCGGTCATCTTCAACCGGTTTATGACTATGAGAGCTGACAATACCCCAAAGTCCTAGAATTGCGGAGCTCCAAAGTCAGAAGGACTTAGATTCCTTAGGCTTAGCCTAAGGTTCCTAGGTATTGATCATATGGGTCCTCTCGAATGGATCTCGTCCCTTCGTCTTCCAAACGAAGAGACCTCCCCTATCAAGGCTTGAACTTCGCCATCATTCCTAAGCTTTATCACGAAATGGTTAAGGGCTTGGGCCTGGAGTCCTGATCACACAACAAAGAATCTAAGAGAGGTATCCTCTTCAGACGGAAAGGTTCATATCGAAACGATATCTCTATCTCCACCGTCTTACAAGATTATGTCCTAAGAAGCCTTAAGAGCTAAGCTTGGGCATACAGACTACTAGTCGGAAGCATAAGTTTGCAAAGAGATGAGTGCATACACATATCATGACCATTCCTCACATAAACCATTTATAAATACACATATATATAAATCCATGCATTCATCCATTATTCCAGTTCAATACATAAAACAGGGAAAGTACTTATCAGAACCAGATAACGTGAAGCGACTGCTGAAAGGGGTGCCAGTTTCCACCCAACCATAGGCTCAGTCATTCCTAATGGATTTACCACTAGCCACCCCCGAGCTAGACCATGATGCTTTGCGATGAAATCCTTTCTTCCGGCTCAACGACAGTAGAGACAGAGGTTAATCTCCTCCTTCCGCAGGATATTGGCAACGGTTTACACAATACCAAGCAAGGAGGACCAACCTCATTTATAAACTTGTATCCTAACCTTGCTAGCCATTTCTCTACGACCAGAACACACTCCTCCCTTAGTTCTTCCTTGAACCCGAGAGATTAGCCTCTCATCTCTGCACTCTTTTTCAAGTCTTCCTCTGCCCACCACACCTTCCCTTCTTTCATTCCTCAACAAGATTGTGCGTGGCTCGAATTCTCAGTCCGTGGTCAAGTCTAAAATCCTTACAGATGGGTGCTCTGCCCCATCCCCTCATTAACTCTTGATGAGGTCTTCCCACCTACCAGCCTGACTGTAATTCGTTTCTGGGTCAGAGGATTGTTCTGGTCCTGAGCAATTAAATCCAATAAGGTACTGGTTTGGTGGAGGTTAATGCAACCATTTTTGGTCCCCTTCACCATCTCTTTCATAGAATTCGTGGTCTCTCTTAGTACACCCCCCTTCGAACAATCATGCAACACTTATCCATTTTCTAGTAAATAACATAATTTACATTTTTTGACCTTTCATGCAAAGGTCCATCAAATCCAACATTCACACATATTGATTTTTCCATAGTCTCTTGGCTAATATAGTTATATTTAAAAACCCGGGGAAACAGGGTGTTACATCTTGGTGTAAAGAAATTTTAACTCATAAATTATTTACCTCTCATATAGTGTCAAAAGTATGTTGGATTGGGGGTTTAGGTTGATTTAATCTCTCTGAAATAGTTGGAGATTCAACTAGTTCACTAGAAGAGTGTTCTGATTCTAGTGGATTTTGATTAAGAGATGATTTTTGTGTAGGCCCTTTCGCCATTTTCTCCGTGACCATTGATGGATTTTGATTTGCTACAAATTTTTTGGACCAAAGGTAGGTGGCTTGAAAATCAAGAGAAGATAGTGAATATGTCGGACACTCTCCCACCTCATTATTGTAAATAGGTTGAGTTGTCCTATTATTTGGATTTAGAGTAGGTTGACCATGGAATTGAGGTTACCTCATTGGTGGTTGGTTATTCTACCATGGAGGAGGAGTCAAAATGGTCTATTATTGTTGTTGAGGTGGCCAATTTGTGGTGAAATACTACTGTTGGGTTGACCATTGGGAATTCCAGAATTGAATCATGGGATTGTTTTCCATAAGGCATAGGATAAGGCCTAGGTGATTGGGTGGAAAAAGTGTCTACTAAGATTTCTGAGTACTAGGGAATGGTGGAGGATATCTTTTACAAGATGGAAACTAACTATTCCAGGATGAACTAAAATATCAAGGATAATAATTCATACCTAGAAATTGAGGTCGTGGTTGTCCAAACC
>WSFP011439797.1:0-20716 GCA_009831015.1 Picea engelmannii
TTTCCACTCTTCATAAATCGAAACATGAATATCTAAAAAATTTAGTACCCATGCAGGTGGGAAACTCAACAAATTTTCCATAGCATTAGTACATCCCTTCATACACTTGAGAACCAAATGGAATTATTGAACATATATTTCCCACTTTTTATTCCATTCATATTGAATCTTGGATTGAGAATTTATAAATATCGAAGGATGATAATCTTTGTGCATGATTGTTTATTTACCCAATAATTAGAAGTGGTGTCAATGCTTTAGACTCTATATGAAGGCATGAAACTCTTTACCATAAGTTCTATACTTGAGTTGGACGTTTTTTAAACTCTTGGAATGATATTCCATAGGTAAACCTCCATGTTTGAGTATAGCTCAAATGGCATATTTTGATACATCATATTCAATCTAAAAGAGATATTAGAAATTGAGAATCTATAATACTCGCATTGAACATATAAACCTTTTCTTTAACTAATGAAAGGAATTTTCATACTCTAGTTTCCAATCAAAGCAGTGTTGGTTAGATAGTTGATGCAAGGGTTGATCCAAATGGGAGAACTAGTAAATTAACTTGCAATAGGCGTTTCCACCCTTGGAGGTGATAGACTACTAATGAAATTGTGTCATGCTCTAGGAGATCCTTATTGTATTTAAAATATGAGGAGAATTATTTGATCCATGTATCCACTTGCTTCCCATAAAACACACTAGTGCACTAAGGCAACATATCTTTAGGGTCCTAATGCATGAAGAAGATGTATATGAAGGTCTACAAATATTTACATCAATGAGATTCTCTACCAATCCTGAAATGACTTGAGTCTATTATTGCATGACTTGTGTATGTTGTTGGAAGATTTGTTGTTGTTGTTGCAATATTTGAGTCTAAAAATCAATATGTGAAGTCTCCTTGTCGTGAGCTAATTTAGGAGGTTCCATGAGTAAAACTAATACTAAAAATTTTGTTGCAATGCAATTCTTTAAGAGATCTCATCTCTTGATATAATATCAACTATAGATGTTGGATATAATGGGTGTTATACCATGTGCTTACCTTGTTTGTGGAATCCAGTAATGCAATCTCTTATAGTAATTGATATGGAACAAACGCAAAAATAGCAACTGAAAACAAAATGCTCTCTTCATTCACCAAAATACTAAACTTCTAAATACCAAATTGCTTCATCTATATGGGCACATTCCATACAAAAAATGAATGATTCACTTTAACTATGTCTTCCCATTTATAATAATATATTATCTAATTACCTTCTTATTATTCGTCACTAATATCTAAAAACTATTTTAATTATTATGATCCACTCTCTAAGAGTTATTTCAATTATTATACTCCGTGTCACCTTCCCTTGCATTCTACACCAAAATTCCTAGTCATCCATACTCTTCTACCTTGTGTGGTTAAAGAGCATGTGTTGCATAAGCATGGCACTCTCCCTACACATGTACAAAACCATGCAAGTGATTCCATACTTTGGAACTTGTTATCACATGAAGTTTTTTAGGGTCGTAGGCGACAGCTATGAGCACAGGTGAGCGGGCAAGTGTAGTTTGCAGTGGTAGAGATCCTGTGTGTTGCTCAATTTAGCATTATCTCCTAGTGTAGTTGGAGGGATTCCATAGTTAGCAGGCGGGTAAAGTTTTGGTGGGGGCACTAAAATAGTCGGCTTGCCCAGATCACATATCGCGATCAGATCAACGACGACCAATCATTTCGGCGTCACAAGTTGCGCGGGTGTTAAATTCCAAAGGCGAACTGAAATCCAAACCGTGGTATTGCAAGGAGGTTACATGGCGAAAGATGGTGCATTTTGGGCCCAAAATTGGTGTGTGTCCAAACCGCTTTCGACAGCCCTGAAATCACGTGCTCTTATAATATCATATCCATCAGCGACAGGTGGTCGCTCGCTAGTCATCCAGTTGCGCTCCAATCCCGAGGGAGATTCAGTTAATGCAAAAGGATCAGTATTTGAAACCTCATATTAGCCCATAAATAGGAAGCTTTGAAGCTATGGCCGAGGAGACAAAACTGTCATCCCAAGGTACCACTATGGAGGGTTCCTTCTTCCAGGCCCATATTGATCTGATATTGCATCTAACGGGAGGAAACACGCACAGTCTGACAGAAGGATGCACAGATGTAGAGCCTTGAATGGGATGGACAGATCACACTCATGGAAGTTGTGGACTGATCTGAGTATAAATAGATCAGTTCAATCTTTTGTTATGGTGGTCAAATGGTTCATAAGAGCTCCCTATTTTGTAATATTTTTATACCAGAGTTGTTCTTTGGTTATGTATGAGACTTGAGACTTTCTTATTAATAGAAGTAAACTTCTTTCATCATCTTGTTTAATCTGTGTTGGAACACTCATGCATGGAGGATCCAGACGAGGGTTGTAGTTGTATTGTAATGTAGGTTTGATTATAATGTTGTTGTGACCTGTTTCAGTACTTTCTTTGTTGCCTTGTTTCCTCTTATACTGAAATGATCATGCATGGAAGATCCATACGATTTGTTGTAGTCGCATGGTAATGGAGATTTGATTATTATGCTGCTGTGATATATTTCAGTGTCTGAAACATGAGTTCAAGAGTTCTATTGTCCCTGAGTTTTTCTTCACCAAGTTGCTTGAAGGTCAAATGCTCATGGAAGTCTTGTCCACCCTTCTCACTAAGTCTTCCTTCTGCACACCTTTAACCTTAAACCATTGACTAAAGTTAATGAGGAACACATTTCCCTATGCATTGTTTGTCCAGTTTATGTGTTAAAACATTCTAGTACTGAGTTTTGTCCATTTGACCTCCACTCATAAACCTACCTCCACAAAAATTTTGATGGGTACTGGGCTTATCCTCTTGCAATATGAGGGTGACTCTCAATGCTAACATTCTTGGTGTCATTGTTGGGGAATGAATTGAAGACATTTCCTTGGGATTGAACGACAAAGAAATTATGATTCTAAAGGTGCATCCGAAATTAGTACCTTGAATATTGCAACTTGCACCTGGCGACTCCACTGTTTGATTTGTGGCTCCTATAGGTACACACACAAGGTATACTCCACAGCTACCTCTAGAAACACCTGAAACTGACCCAGAAAATATTATCAAGAAAGGAAAGACCTCTCAGGAAGGGCTTTCAGCAATTGTACCCGGTAATTCTAGTAATTTACAAACTTCTTCTTTTAAAACTCTAGTAGGTGTATCTAATTCTCCTTTTATACCATCTATTGGAGTTTAAATAAGTTTAGATTTTGAAATATTTCCTGTTGAACTTCCTCCTTCTAGTCTTCGTTTGGAAGGAGAATTTTTTGAAACTCTTGTTTTCCCTTATATTGTAAAATGGTTTAGACCCAAGAGCTTAGAAGATTTTCCCACTTAGGGTTTTCATACTCCTCCTCCTATCAAAGTTGTTGTATCTAAAGAGGGGGGGGAATTCTTTTCCCTTGAACCCCATATCATTATCCTCTAACACTCAAACATTTCCCCTTTCCCCTAGAAACACATTTGTGGTCCTACCTGTCCAAAATCCATCTCCCCCTTGTTCTCCTACAGTTTGCATCCCAATGGAAGGTGATAATCCCCCTAGAAAAATATTGGATTCCATAGTGGTTGCTAGGTATTCCCCTCATGTTTTACCTCATCCTATGAATTCCCTCCCAATTGGAAATTACCTCAAGTACATGCCCAAGTTCACAGGGGAGGAATACATAAATGCAGAAGAACATCTTTCATCTTTTTATAGTTATGTAGATAATCTTAACATTGAAAATGAAGATGTGTGGATGAGAGTTTTTGTACAGAGCCTTGATGGTGAGGCTACGAAATGGTTTAGGGGATTAAATCACGGATCTATTATTGGGATTGAAGCTCTGGATGATTCATTCTTGAGACATTGGGGGCATAAAAAGGATTTCCTTTATTATATTACAGAGTTTGGGTCACTTAAGAGGAAAGAGGGGGAATATGTTTCAGACTTCTCAAAAATATTTAATAAGATGTATAATAAGATTCCCACTGAAATAAAGCCTACAAAAACCTCTACCAAGATTACGTATTCCAACACTTTTGAACCTAAGTTTTGCCTTATGTTGAGAGAAAGAAGAGATACCTCTTTGGCTCATATGCAAGATGTAGCCCTTGAAGTAGATTCTAATATATTGGAAGTTGACAAACTTAGGAGTAAATATGATAGACATAGAAGAAAAAATAGGGTTGAAGCTTCAACCTCAGATTCCTATGTTGCCTAACCTCAAGTGGATGAGTTGACAAAACTGGTAAAATCACTTTCTGCATAAATGGAGAAAATGAAATTTGAAGGAAAGAAAAGCTATAGAAACCCCAAGAATGTTGATAATAGGGGTAACTTCAGACGACCCAATAATTCCTCTTAGATCATCCAAAGATATCAAATAAATAGGGATAGAGATGATCAAAAAATCCAATCCCCTCTCCAAAATAACCTGGTTACTAATGAAGAAGGAGAGGAAGAAGATATTGATCCTGAAATCCATTGTCTGGGTGACACCTCTTCATCTCCTCTTTTAACCCAATCTGCATATGAAGAGTCTCTCATGGATAGCCAACTAAATGATTTCAGCAAAGGGGAAAGGACCAGTGACAATCCAAATAGATACAACCTGAGGTCAAAGAAGAAAGAGGGAAATCTTGACATTCCTGATCATCCTACTAGAAACAAAGAAAAAGATGCACAAAGCCCCCAAGCAGTGGTTAAGATCCCTACCCCAGAAGTTAAGGATATTTTGAAGCCTCCCTCCTCTTTTAGCTTTGAGGATGAGATTCAAAAGATTAAAATATTTGTACCTTTCTTAGAGCTAGTTAAGAATGAGGATTTCAAAAGGTATCTTTACAAAATGATGCATCCTAAACCTTCATCTTGTCCCACAGATTCATTCAACCTGCAAGATGAAAAACCAGTTGTCATACTAGGGCCTTTGGTAGAGGATAGGGATGAATCTTCCCCTCCTTTCTATACATCATTGAACATTCATGATAAAGTGTTGCACAACTATTTGATGGATTCAGGGGCATCTCATAATATCATTCCTAAGACTATCATGGATAAGATTGGGTTGGAGGTTACAAAAATCTACCATGACCTGTACTCATTTGACTCCAAGAAGGTGAAGTTTCTTGGGGTTATTAAAGACCTGGTTGTCTCCTTGTTCCAATTTCCAATGAAAATTGTGGTCATATGGATATTGTGGTGGCTGATGTACCCCCTAAGTTTGGAATGCTCTTGTATAGATATTGGATAAAAATACTAGGGGGAATTTTTCATATGGATCTTTCATATGCCACAATTCCTGTGTTTGGGGGGGAACATAGAAGGATTTATAGGGAAGCACGACTTGCTTACATTATCAGTGATGAAGAAAATCCTACCAACCACCCCATTTTTGTAGTTGATACTGATTTAGGAACCAGTATGTTACAACTCACCGATGCTCCTCAAACACCTATTGAAATCAGGAAGCGACCTATTACCCCTTGTGAAAATCCTCCTCCCAATACCTATGTTTGGAAGATGTTTTTCGATGGAGCCTCTTCTAGGGAGAGTGTTGGTGTTGGGTAGTCTTTATTTCCCCTACCCAAGAGACCATATCTATGTCTTAAAAAATTGAATTTGAAACAACAAACAATGTCGTAGAATATGAGGCTCTTTTTTGGGGTTTGAAGAGCTAGCAATGTTTGGAGATGTTGAGTTGATTGTTCATCAAGTCAAAAATATGTATCAAGATAAACACCCTAGGTTGAGGGCCTACAGAAATGAAGTCTGGGATATGGTTGATGGTTTCTTCTTAGATTTTAATATCTCATTTGTTCCAAGGGAGGGGAACACTATGGAAGATTCCTTGGTTGTCTCAGAAAGTAAGTTCAGGGTCCCTTTGCCCCCAAAACTCAAGTATGAGGTGGAAGTAAAATATAGACCCTCTATCCCTTACAATTTCAAACATTGGAAGGTTTTTGAGGATGATCTTGAGATAAAAAGATTTCTTGATACTGTGGATGAATTTATCTTCTTTACAGATTGATCAAGATCGGGATACTAAAGAAAGACCCCATGCTGATATTTTTCTGAATAAAATTTTTGACCATCATATTGTTCAGTTACCTAGTAACCATATTCCAAAGGGACTTGTCCCCTTGGAGAGATTGTTTGATAGAAATGATATTGTTGTAAATATTAAAGGTTCAACTGAATATGTTGATGTGATTGAATGAAATTTAGGAACAAAGGAAGATCCAAAGTATGTCAAATTGTCCAACATCTTTTCAAAGGAACAAAGGGATGAGTATGTCAAGATTTTAAAAGATTTTTTTGATGTGTTTTCCTGGAAATATGAATATTTAAAAACATATGACAAACATCATTGAACATAAGATCCCTTTGAAAGAGGAGACCAAGCCTTTTAGTCATAAAATCAAATAGATAAATCCCATGTTTTTTCCTATCATGAAAAAAGAAGTTAAAAAGTTGTTGGATGCCAAGATCATCATTACTTTGAGATATTCAGAATGGGTGGCTAACTTGGTGCCTGTGAGGAATAAAAATGGGGAAATCGGGTTGTGTGTTGATTTCGGGAATTTGAACAGAAGCTCCAAAAAAGATAACTACCCCTTGCCAAAGATGGAGTACATTTTGTAGAGAGAGACTAGTTCATATAGGATTTCTATGATTGATGGATTCTCTGGATATAATCAAATCTTTGTCCTGCCTGAAGATAGAGAGAAGACATCCTTCACTACTCCTTGGGGCACATTCATGTATGATAAAATTCCCTTTGGATTGATGAATGCAGGAGCAACCTTCCAACGAGCCATGGACATTTCCTTTATTGGGGAGAAAGAAAAATGTGCAGTCATCTATCTGGATGAAATTACAGTGTTCTCAAAATATGACAAAGAGCGTTGTCATCATATGAAGAAGGTCTTCCTAAAATGAAGAAGGTTTGGTCTTTCTCTCAATCCTAAAAAATATTTGTTTTCTATGAAGGATGGAAAATTATTGTGGCATATTGTGTCAGTAGAAGGGGTAATAATTGATACAAGTAGAGTAGAGGCCATCCAGACCTTATATTTTCCCAGATATAAGAAATAGGTTCAGTATTTATTGGGTAAAATCAATTTTCTAAGAAGGCTCATCTCTAATTTCGCTAAGTTGGTTAAGCACATTACAACCGTGCTCAAAAAAGGAAGCAAGGTGAAATGGATTTCTGAGGCTTGAGAATCTTTTGATCAGATAAAAAAGGCTCTGACTGAAGCACCTGTGCTCATCATCCCTGACTATTCTAAGGAATTTGTGATATTTTCTTTTGCCTCATCTGATACATTGGTTGTTGTTTTGCTACAGAAAAATACAAAGGCGTTAGAGCATCCTATTTCCTTTTTCAGTAGAGCATTGAGGGATGTAGAAGTGAGATATGATATCATGGAGAAGCAGGCATATGATTTGGTCAAATCCCTCAAATCTTTCAGAATATATGTTTTTTATTCAAAGATTGTTGCATATGTCCCTTCAACCTCAGTAAAAGAGATATTGATCCAGCCTGACATATATCGGAAGAGAAGCAAATGGATTGCTAAAATTTTGGAATTTGACCTTGAAATGAAACCCACTAAATTGGTGAAAGGCCAAGGTTTAGTCAAGTTACTAGTTGAATCAAATTGCAAAGCCTTGGGGGTTAATTTCATGAACATAAACTCAGAAAATCAGCAAGTTGATATTGTTGATAAAGACTCTCATTTCAACCTCAACCTGACAAAATGCACCTGGTATAAAGACATCATATATTTTCTACAGAATTTGAGGCCTCATGATGGTTTGGAAAAAAACAAGGTAAGAGTTTTGAAACACACAGCAATCAAATATTGTCTCATTGATCAGGTTTTGTATTGGAAAGACCCTCTTGGAGTTCTGTTGAGATGTCTAGATCCACAAGATGCCCAAAGGGCCATAACTGACTTTAATGACAATGTGTGGGGGGGACATCATTTATGGAGGACCACATCTTATAAGATCCTCAAAGATGGGTATTTTTGGCCCAACCTTTTACTGATATTCATGCAAACATTAGAGCTTGTGTCAAATGCAAAAAATGTTTTGGAAAGAAGCAGCTCAAATCTTTGCCTTTGAAACATGTAGTGGTTTCTAGACCTTTCCAATAGTGGGGTATTGACTTCATTGGGGAAATCCACCCAGCCTCAAGTGGTCAAAACAGATGGATTTTGAATGGCATGGATTATTTCACCAAGTGGATATAAGCCATTCCTACAAGAAGTTCTTCCCACAAGGTAATCATTAGCTTTCTTAAGGATATCATGGCCAGATTTTGTTGTCCAAGAAGAATTGTTACTGACAATGTTTCCTCCTTCAAGGATGAACCATTAATCAAGTTCTATGAATAATATGGGATTAAATTAGTCCATTCTACTCCTTACTACCCCCAAGGAAATGGTTTGGAAAAGTCCTCTAACAAGAGCCTCATAAAGATCATCAAGAAATTGTTAGAAGACAACAAGAAATCATGGGACTCAAAGCTGAAATTTGCATTATGGGATGACAGAGTTACAAAAAAGAGGTCATTGGGTATTTCCCATTTTCATCTCATGTATGGGATTGAGGTTGTCTTTCCTACTCATCTTGCCTTGCCTGTGTAAAAATTCCTCCAGTAATACCAAGGAGAAACTGATGATATGGTCAGGAGGATACAACAGTTGGTAAAAGTAAAACAAGATAGGGAGTAGCTACTTGATAAAGCTCAAGACCATCAGCAGAAAATAAAATGAGCCTTTGACAAGAGGGTAAGAAAGGAATAATTTCAACTAGGTGATCTAGTGCTCAAGTGGGATGCCACCAAGAAAGACAAAGGAAAACATGGTAAATTCAAAGCCTTATGGATTGGTCCTTTCAAGATTTCCGAGGTATTTTCAAATAACACCTATAAGTTGCAGAGATTGGAGGATTCTGAAGTTTTTGGTGGCCCTATCAATGAGCACTTTCTAAAAAAATATTTTTCTTAAACCATGATTGGATTTCCACCATTGTAATTACCACTTCCTTTTATTTTTTGTTTAAATAAGTGACTCGATAACCTAAAAGTTGAGGCACTGGAATTGTGCGTTCTTGGCATCTCACAGGGAGCATGCCATCCCCTGTGGAGCCAATGTTATCACATGAAGTTTTTTAGGGTCACAGGTGATAGCTATGAGGACAGGAGAGCGGGCAAGTGTAGTTTGCAGTGGTAGAGATCCCATGTTCAGTTCAATTTAGCATTATTTCCAAGTGCAGTTGGAGGGATTCCACAATTAGCAGGTGGGTAAAGTTTTGGTGGGGGTGCTAAAATAGTCGACATGCCCAGATCACAGATCATGATTATATTAATGACCACCAATAATTTCGGTGCCGCAAGTTGCATGGGCATTAAAATCCAAAGGCGGGTCAAAATCCAAACCACGGTATTGCGGGGAGGCTACGTGGCAGAAGATGGTGCATTTCGAGCCCAAAAGCGGTGTGGGTCCAAACCACTTTCGACGGCCCAAAAATCACATGCGCATATAATATTGTATCCAGTAGCGACATGTGGTATCCCACTAGTCATCCAGTCGTGCTCCAATCCTAAGGGAGATTCAGTTAATGAAAAAGGACCGATAGTTGAAACCTCAGCTCAGTCCATAAATAGGAAGCTTGGAAGCTATGGTCGAGGAGACAGAACTGTCAGCCCAAGGTACCACGATAGAGGGTTCCTTTTTGAAGGCCCATACTGATCTGAGCTTGCGTATGACGGGAGGAAACACACACAATTTGACAGAAGGATGCACAGACATAAAGCCTTGAATGGGATGGCCAGATCACAAACTTGACAGTTGTGGATTGATTTGAGTATAAATAGATCAGTTCAATATTTTGTTATGGTGGTCAAATGATTCAGAAGAGCTCCCTATTTTGTAATATTTTGATACCAGAGTTGTTCTCTGGTTATGTATGAGACTTGAGACTTTATCATTAATAAAATTCATCATCTTTTTTAATCTGTGTTGGAACACTTGTGCATGGAGGATCCAGACAAGGGTTGTAGTTGTATTGTAATGTAGGCTTGATTATAATGTTGTTGTGACATGTTTCAGTACTTTATTTGTTTCCTTGTTTCCTCTTATACTTAAATGCTCATGCATGGGAGATCCAGACAAGTTTTTGTAGTCGCATGGTAATGGAGGTTTGATTATTATGCTGTTGTGATATATTTCAATGTCTGAAACTTGAGTTCAAGAGTGCTCTTGTTCCTGAGTTTTTCTTCACCAAGTTGTTTGAAGTTCGGGTGCTCATGCCAAGCTTGTCCACCTTTCTCACTAAGTCTTCATTCTGCTCACCTTTAACCTTAAACCACTGAATGAAGTTAATGAGGAATTCATTTCCCTATGCATTGCTTGTCCAGTTTCTGTGTTAAAACATTCTAGCACTGAGTTTTGTACATTTGACCTACACTCATAAACCTACCTCCAAAAACATTTTGATGGGTATTGGGCTTATCCTCTTGTAATTTGAGGGTGACTCTCAGTGCTAACAAAACTTAAGAGGTGAGCCCATCCCATAGTCTTGTTGACGATGATGTAGGAATTTGGACAAGGAGCCGAATTATATTCATCTCATGATCATATATTAATTATTGATTGTGTGATAGCTATAATTTTTTTCATTTTTGTTATTTATTAATGTTGTATTTAACTTTTATAAATTAATTATTCCATGCTTAATTGTAATTAATTGTGTAGTAATTAAGTTTTTTGATTTTTGATATTGATTTAACAGAAATTATTCAAATTAATAATACAATAGTTTTATTCATTGGTATCTCCACTCACATCTAAAAATATGTGTAGGGATATCATGTCTTTCCACTAGGAACTTGGAGAGAAAGGGATTTCATGTAGGCATGGAATTGTTACCTTGGGGGCACCCTAATCATGGGTTATGTGTATGTGTTGTCCATTCTTAGGAGCACAATGATAGTTGGAAGAATTGGAAGAGACACCAGCCAAATGTCCATATTCAAACCCTTGACTTTAGGTTAGATATGCTTCACACTACTTGGGGTCATTATATATGAAATTGGAAAGGCCCCTATGCAAGGTGAAAATCTTATACAACTAAGCGAATGGAATGAGATGGCCCTATGCCAAGGATGGGCCCACCACTACATGGGGTTTATTTCTCTCATTATCAAACCCGATGAAAAATATTCATGTATGAGTGCAATACAATAGTACTACTCATTCAAAACTTTAGATAAAAAAATTCACACCTCTAGATGGTGCACTCCAAATAATGAGGCAAGATATATCTGATAATAATGAGAATAATAATATATAAAATACACAGTATTGACTCCCAAGTAAGATGAGACCTCAAAGAGATCACAATTGACAACGTGGATATGAGGACACGTCTAATATTATGACTAATGTATCACACAATTGGATCCAATTGAAAAGAAATAGCGAAATGTAATGATAAATACTTGAAAATGTCTAAATATTTGATGATCTTCACCTATCTCGTTATATATTCCTCTTATTAGTCCCTGTCGAAGGCGTAGAGGGACTGTAGTGATCGATAATTCGTTGACTTTATATTAGTTTGTCATTTGACTACAAATTTTTGCATACTTTCTAATGTTCGAACTACATAACTAAAAGCATTATTTTTTATATAATAAAAAACCCATATATGTCATGATGTGATTGGATGATAGATTTGAGGTCTTATTGCCAGCTTCGCTATTTCCAATGAATTATATGTTTCCATATCCAAAGTTTTATCATGTACGATACTTTTTTTTATTTGTACTATTCATATTGAAATGTTTACATATCCAAAGTTTATAGTGATCCATAATTTGTTGACTTTATATTAGTTTTTTGTTTGACTACAAATTTTTTTATTCTTTCTATTGTTCGAACTAGAGAACTAAAAACATTATTTATTTATTTATTATAAAAAAAATCATATATGTCATGATATCGTTGGATAATAGATTTGAGGTCTTATTGCGAGCTTTGCTATTCCCAAAGAATAGTCCCTAGTGTTCGAACTATTGTTATTATTATTATTATTATTTTATTTATTATTATTGTTAGTATGTTTGATTTTTCTTTATTGTTGTGTACTTCGAGAGTGTTTCTCAATGTTGCGTACATAAACAGGCCTGCCACAGTGCATTCTTTCTTAAATGTTTTCACAATGCGATGCCCTTCGATAGTTCTGATAGTATTAATTGTTTACCTAACAGGTCTGGCATCCTTAAATGTTTATTCTACAGATGTGTTACAATACAAATTCGTTCCATTTTTTGATAGTGTTGTTTGCAGCGAAATTGTGAAATATTGTTCTTCACCGTCATTACTGGTTCAGTGGTTGATGCTTGTTCGTTGGTTTGTTCCATGTTGCTTGTTGTTGTTTGATTCTACTTTGGAAAGTTGAGGTCCTGCAGTTGCAGTTAGACCTCTTCGTTGTTGTTCATTGGTTTGTTTTTCTTCAACTTTGCAAGTTGTTGGACCTGTTGTTGCAGTTTGCAGGTTTTGGGGCTCCACTTTTGTCATCCCTTATTGATGGGTAAGTTTTTGTGCCATTGTTTCATTGCTATTCATTTTTTCATGCTTGTTGTTTTTCACCTTGCAAATAATAATTTTCAATGGTAGGAGTCCCTACCCCAAAAAAAATTTCTTGTTCTTGAACGTCAATGTTCTATAGAGAACCTGCATTTGTCCCAGCCATGGTGACACATAAAAAAGAAAACCAAATGTTCTCCTCTTATTTTATGTTCCTGGAAACCATGCGTTTTCATATTCCAACTTCCATGTCTTGGATATTGTGCCATATCCATTTCCAAAATTGCAATGAAAAGGGGTTTAGAAAACGAATTTGGAGTTGTCACAAGGGGGTAACCATCTGCCAAGGTCTAGAGACAGGGAATTCTTTTATTCTCTGGGTCAAAAAATCCATCCACATGTTTCCTTTGTCCTGTCCTTTCTATCTTGTAGATCATATTCTGCCTCTGAGAATCTTGTATGATGCACGCCATGAATAGGTTCAAAAATGATATACATTGAATACTCGGTCTTTGTGCTCAGCAAATTTATAGTGTTATTTATTTGTGGTGTTTCTTCTGTTTGGTTCATTGTTCACTGTACGTTTGTTTTCTTGTCATCTATTTTGGAAACTAGGGGGGATTTAATTTGACAAGAATAAGGTTGAAGGATACATATCAAGATCGGTACGTAATTCCACACTTGTAGTTTTCTATTTGTCTTTTTTTTTCATTTTTTTTTCCTTTTCTTTGTTTTCATATAAACTGAAAATAGCTAACAAACAACTTGAAAATCACAGTTTAAGAGATGAAACAAGTAATAGATGTTGATTCGTATGAAATAGATACATAATCCATTATACATGGCAGCATCGACGAGGTGTTGCATAGCAATGGGATTTTTAGATTGGATGCATTCTCGTATATTGTAGGAGATTGCTTGTTCGATGCATTTCTGGTTTTACTTCATTTTCATTATTCCTCAACCGAACTGTGCAATGGATTGATAGATTATTTCTTGGGTTGTTTAAAAAATGGCGACGTTGAGGAATTGGATTCGTATGAATACAAATTGGCATCTAATTTTCTTTGGAAGTTGCATGGAATACATGATGTCACTACGTATTTTTCAAAGATGTGGTTGTCTGCATCTACAATTTTGCCTACACATGAGAGGGGACTTTGGGGAGATACATTTTGTATATGGTGGTTGTCTAAGTGGCTCAATATATCAAATGTAATATGGTCATTGACAAGAAAAACAAGATATCTACTATTCAACAAAACTGCATCTAGCAATCCATATTGCATCTTGTTTCATGATGCCAATCCTGTCAGTGGTCATTATGAACCACTATTGTATAGAAAAATTTCCATATGCAATCTTGGAGGACCTCATATTTACTTGTCCCTCATTTGCAAAGACCTTGAATCGCAATGAAAACGAATTATGCATCACATAGACTTCCATGGCTTGCAGATAGCAACAATTGTTGTATCTAGCTGTGGATATAGTTTGTTCAATGAAATTTGTTGTTTTGTAGCAACAGATTTCGATGTGCAATCGTTGTGGCTTTACACTATACAATCCTTTTTCAATGTAATTATAGGCGGCAACCAACAGGCTTTTAGCTGCTTGCATCAACACCTTTCGCCATATCTCCTAGAAAATATGCCAGCAATTGGAAGTTGGCAAGAATACCTTTTAAAAATGGCCCTGCCATATGAAAAAGGAAATGTGGAGGGTGGAATATTATGTTTGCGGGCTATCTATCATATTTAGAGTAAATATCCAGGTTTGGTCAGTGCTTCCAAATGGCACTATCCATTCCTGATCTATTGATTAAAATTACGATCAAACAATTGACATCATTTTGTCGAAAATAGATACGACACATATCCATTATCAACCTTTGATGGGACATATCACGGGTTCAAGGTCCATTGTCCATGCCACCCAAACCGCATTGAATCTGCATACGCATACCATGCTTTTTAATGAGATTGAAACTCCTCCCAGTTGTGATGAGGCCATATGGGTCTTAAACAAAAAACGTAGACTAACTTATCACAACTTGAAAAATGTCATGCGCGAAATTCGTCCCAATTGTGATGAGGCCATATAGGGCTTAAACAAAAAACATAGGCTAAGTTATCACAACTTGAAAAAGGTCATACGTGAGAGGAAAAAATACATTGGTAGTATAGGAAATATTGTCGCTTCAGGGTCCAGTGTCAATGCCAGCCAAACCACATCGAATTTGCATAAACATCACATGTTATTTAATCAGAATGAAATTCATCCCAGTTTCCATGAGGTCATCCTAGCCTCAAACAATAAACGTAGACTAAGTTATCACAACTTGAAAAAGGTCATGCGCGAGAGAAAAAATACATTACTACGCTTCCTTCTAAAGAGAAACTGACATATCACAATCTAAAAAAAAAATTCATGCACAACACAACAGAAACGGGTATGGTCTCATATCCCACAATGGTCATGGCATTGTCCGAGAGGAAACAATCACATTTCATGGGCTAGAACCAGCATCCTTCACTACTACCAATGAAAACCAACAAACACTTTCTACCCATACTTCCCTACAGAAGAAAGATGCAAGACATAAATACATGAAACAAATAAAGGATACTCCTTCCATTGCATGTGCAATTTGTGATCAATTGAATTTCGCAAAAAACAGTAAGTCCGACAAAATTTGTCTTCCATGCAAACAGTTGCTTGAAAATGGAAAACTGCCACAGTTTGCAACCCCTGACCAAATAAGATGTAATACACCACTACCATATGTAAGTGCACTAACAAAACTTGAAGGATACTTGTGTCTCTGCAAATTGCATTTGTACAAATCAGACCCTGGGGCTATAAACGACCCCAGATGGCCTTCACAGGATCAATTATTAATGTGTTTGTTCAACTAGATGTTGTGAAAAAATCCTTTCCACAATTCATTAGCGATACAATGACAATTTTTGTGGCTCTCAAAAGACGCTTTCAATACAAAAATTCATATCAGACAGGCAAAGTATGTGTGCATATTGTTATGAAAGCATTAAAAGAAATATGTTCCAGAGCCTTGTACAAAGCATAGAACATTTGTATAAATGAGAACTAGAACAATGTTCTTATAGAAGAGGATGGCAGCTTTGCACAGACTCTCGAAACTACTAGTGAATTTGATACAAGTGATGAATCGGAGAATGAAACACCTGCTGAGACATTGGTGCATGGATTCACTGATTTGTAATGCATTCGTGATTTGCAAGACAAGATTGTCGAAATTGCACCTGCTGATGGGCAATGTCCACTTGGAATATTCAAGGACAAATTCACTAAGGAAATGAACTTCCCAACACTCTTCTATGGATATCCACGTCCCGCTGAAATTACAGAATGATTCAATTACCATAAAATAATTCGATGGGAGCTGCTACATTCAAGTAGTGACTTCTTCTCTCACATAACAAATTTGTTTTTCAAAACAATGTGCATAATAATAGAGCAAGTGTTGTTGTGCATGTGGGTTAGAATAATAAAATTCCAGTTACAAGGAAGAAATTTGTTGGCCAAGGATGTCAAGTACAAAGTAAACCTAGAAAAAATCCTGAAATCTGATATTGGATACATAGATTTCAAAAACATTCGCACCTCTCCTGACTATTTGCAACAAAACAAGAAAACCATTTTTGCAAGGATCCAACAATTGGGGCCGCCAACATTTTTCATCACATTTATAAGTGCATAGCATTGTTGGGATCCATTGGTGGTTGCAGTATCTAACTTGCATAGGAACAGGAAACGTAAAAACCAAATTGATACACTGGAAAATAATGACATTGACTACCTCATAAGAAAATACCCAGTGACATGTACTCACTACTATAGACATAAAATAAATGCTTTGATACAATTGATATGCCATGATGAAACGTTTTTCGGAAAAATATCGGACTATTTTTTTGTGAGTGGATTCCATAATAGGGGGAATGAACATGACCACGCACTGTTGTGGATAGAGGGTGCACCGATCTATGGAGATGACAATAATTCAAAGATAGAATAGTTTGTGGACAAATACATAGCATGCAACACAGATCATTTGGATCTGGAACTTTCCAAATTTCATAGACATTATCATACAAAAAGTTGTAGAAAACGAAAAAACTCGCATTGCAGATACAACTTCCCCGTGCCGCCAATGAGAGCAACAAGAATCATAGAGCCACTTAGTTTAGAGGACAATGTTGTCGTTGAGAAATCTAAATACTTGTTCTCATTTCTATAACAACGAGAGTTTGATGAGTTGATGAGCTTTGATGATTTCTTGACAGAGCTAAATCTAACAGAAGATGATTACATCCAAGCCATATGATCTACGCTTAAACAACCAACAATTTTCCTTAAATGAAAACATTCCCATATCTAGAACAACAGTTTCTCCAAGGACAGGCCAGTTATGTGGAACGCAAATACAGATGCACAGTACGTCCTCAATGCATATGTTGCAACATCGTACTGTACCTCGTATATGACAAAGGTTGACAAATCTATGACAAGTGCATTCAGAAGAATACGCAAAGAACATCAAAGAAGTCATATTGATGCCATACAAATGATACATATGCTTGGAAATATATTACTTAATCTTCAACAAATGTCTTCTCAACAAGTAGTCCACATTGCACTTTCCCTGCCCCTCAATTGTAGTTCAAGAAAATGTGTCTTCATTAACACATCTCCACTTGAGAAATGCACATTTGTGCTTAAACCACCGTGTTTGCTAGAACAAGAGCCTGGAAATTCAGAAGACATGCTATGTCTCTCTATTATTGATTATTACCTCCCGCGTTCATCTCCTATTAAGCATATCTTCTTAGCAGAATTCGTATCGCATTAAAAAAAATGGTGCACCCATATCAAAAAGAAAAAAAACCGTTGTGATACGGTTTGTCAAATACAATAAACATATTGACTATGAAAACTATTGTAGAGAAAAACTATTTTTATACGTTACATTCAATGAAAACGAAAACATATTGAAACATAACTTCCCTACATGGGAAGCTACGTAGGTTTCCTCTGAGACTATAGTGCAAATCAATGAAGCTAGATTTACTTACAATGTTAATCCAACATGGGGTGATCTAGAAAGTGCAGTTAATGAACTAGAAAACCCTGACAATCTTGATGAGACATTCACAAACCGAAAAACAACCAGAACTCCCTGTGATTCATATGACTTACAAGCATATTTGTCTCTTCCTCGAGAATGTAGCATTGAAAAACGTATCAATCTTGGTTTTCAAGTCACAAAACATACTTTCCTTATTGAAAATAATGAATACCAAAGAATCAGACATCTGTTGAATCTAGAACAACAAACAATTCTAAAGGAAATTGCGCTTAAAAAATGCTTGAGCATGCACACTCATGTGCACTTGTTCCTTACAGGTGGAGCAGGAACAGGAAATACATTCACAGTGAGATCATTGTTCCAAATGCTTATACGAATCTATGATTCAAACAATTCCTTTGATCCTATGAAGCCAAAGGGCCTAATAGTTGCATACACAGGAAAAGTTGCATACAATGCAGGTGGAACAACATTCCACTCTACATTTTTTATGCCTTTTAACAAGTCACAGTTTCTTCCACTTAGCAAGTAAATGTTAGATACCTTGTCTAAGATTTATGACGAACTGCAAATTGTCTTTATCGATGAGGCATCTTTGATTGGAAGTCACTTCTTGTATTCCATTGACAACTGAATAAGAAGCATAAAACATGTGCACATGAAATACTTTGGAAACATTAACATGATATTCTGTGGGGATCTTTACCAGGCACATCCCATCCAAGATTCTTTGATATTTGAACAACCTACGATTAACATGTAAACAGTGACACATGACTTCTAGAGGGACAATATTAAATTCTTTGAATTGCATACTACAATGCGCTAGACAGATGAAACATTTATTTCAATTCTGAATAGAATGTGGACAAGCAGCCAAACACATGATGACTTAACATATATTAATTTTAGGTGCTTGCGACCTGCACCAACATACACAACCTTCCCTTACCTATTCTACACAAATAGGGATGTTGCAATGCATAACATGTACATGTTATCGCTCATGCTTGATGATGATATCATCATCAATTCAATTGACCTAGAAGAAGACAACCATGGAAATGTGCCACGTCATGAACACACAGCCACTTTGCATTTGCAGCTTGTCCTGAAATTAGACATGTTGGTTGAAATATATGCCTGCAACTATGATTCACAGGATTGGTCAATGGCGCAAATGGAATACTCACAGGCTATACCAAAACAGAAAAATGTGATGTCCTCTAGATTAAGTTCCATGAACCTCATATAGGCAACCGACAAGCAAACAAATTGTCTTATCTATATAATTCAAACAATGTAAGCGATTAGACACCTATCTTGTGAATATCAAAGCCAGTATCGACATCAGCAAAGACAAGTCAACTAAAGATTCAAAAACAGTTTCCAATTAAACTTGCATGTGCACGTACAATCCACAGATCACAAGGACTAACACTTGATAGTGTTACATTTCAGCCTGCTAGAATTTGGATACATGGACTTGTATACACAGCATTGTCCCATGTCAAAATCATAGACTCCTTGTATTTACTAAGTCCTCTTACAAAAGATAATTTCAAATTCAAACAGAAAGTTGATATCGAAATGCAACGCCTCAGGACTACCGCAAAATGGCATCTGCAGTATGATTACCAATTCATACAAACAAACTCATATGTATCAATTATCTCGCTTAACACACACAGCTTACATGCACACATGGATGATATACTTAATGACTATGACACAATGCAATCCGATATTTTGTTCTTGTAGGAAACATACATGGCATTATGCATGCAAAACAAGCAATTTCCAAATCACAATTTCATATCAAGTTACATTACACATGGGGTGATGATATTGGTGAAAAAACATGTAAAAATTTTACAGCATATACATTTCAAAGAAAAGAATGTTGAGATGGTACTTGCAAAAATATTTTTCCATGGAATAGAAATTGCAATACTAAATATGTATGTTTCTCCCCATGTAACATTATCCAACATACTAAATGTTATTTCCAATGCATTAGACCATTTGCATCTGAATGAAACCATTGTGACTGTAGGAGACTTCAATATTGACATTCTACAAAATAATGCCATAACAAAATAATTGGAAAACTACATGTGCAAATACAGTCTCTGCTTTCTTTTGAACAACACAAGCCATGTACAAAATGAGCTTATTGACCATGTATGGTCGAATGTGCCCATTTCTCAATACAACATCATTATCTTAGACACATATTGGTCTGATCACGATACAATTGGTATTGCACATGAATTATGAGATATACATCAAACATATTGCAAAGTCATGTTTCTATGTTTCAAAGCATATTTGTCTATCTTGTTGCGAAAAACCAAATTATCCAACTTCTTGGTTTTCCCTGGTTTGTACACATACTGATATGATCACCATACAATTCGTATTGCACTTGCATTATGAAATATACATCAAACATATTGCAGAATCATATTTCTATGATTCAAAGCATATATGTCTATCTTGTTACAGAAAATCGATATATCCAACTTCTTAGTTTTCCCTAGTTTGTAATTGATTTTGGTCATAAATGTTTTTTACAAATACACACACACACACACACACACACACACACACACACACACACAAACTAGGATAAACAAAACAAAAAAACAAAAAAAAGGTGCATTCTTCTAACACTATTTGTTACTCTATTCCTTTTATTCTATTTTATTTAGTCTCTGTACATAGTACATTCTTTTTTTTCTTTACATGTCAACTTATGTTCATGTCCGTTTTGTTTTGTTCTTTTTTTCATAGAAACAAACAGGAATTTTAGACACTGCAAAGAACTCCAAACCAGAAATGTAGAAGAATCCATGAAAAGTTGCATATTTCTACCTGTATTCCATATCCAATAGTTTTTCATTTACTCTGTCTATATTTGTTGCATTGGTT
>WSFP011439801.1:0-20715 GCA_009831015.1 Picea engelmannii
GGCTGCATTACTGAGAAAATTAAGGAGTAATGTGATGAAGTACATGTAGATATGTTAGGACATATCTGATAATTATTTATTATTTAGATGTTATGTATGTGCATTTTATTTAACATGACAGCTAATATGTTTGTGACTATGATGATTCATGTTAAGTGTAGGAAAATATTGGAGTTGTTGAGGAAGGATAGTTGCCAATGGTTGACAACCTTGGGAAGAGGATGAATGCAAGAGGGTTGTTGTTGAAAGGACTTTGGGAGTTCCCATGAAGCACCATTAATGAGGTAATATCAGAGAGGGTGATAGCAGCCAGAACAGGTAAAAAATACTTCATGCTCATGTGACCTCGGAGTTGAAGGGATTAGGTAAGAATCTCCTTCAAAGTATTTTATTATATTAATGATTGATCCAAATGGATCCCGGAAGGCCTAAAAAATAAATTTCTCAGAATCAGATGAAACTAGCACCATCGTGTCAGAATTATCAAGTTGATTCTAGACATAGATTTTTTTTTAAAATGGGCATCGTATGTAGAAGTTATCGCGATCTGAAGATCAGGTCAAACATGCAAAAAAGTCAAAGTCAACAGGTCAAATTCAATGGATGACATCAACAGTATGTCATGTTGATGTCATCATGACATGTGACAGCACCAGAGGCTAACACGTGGCAGTCATTTTTGACATTTTCAGGGCTAAGTTGGACCAGTACGAAAGTGACACATGGCACCGTACGGATAATGACACATGGCAAGGTGACACGTGGCATTGTAATGACGCAACATGTGGAAGTACAGAAGGTTGATTTGGCATGGTACGGATGCAACACGTGGCAGTACAGAAGGATGATGTCAGGTTGATTTCATGATGATGTAAGCATGATCACGTGGCAGTACCAAGAGCTGACATGTGGCAGGGGTTTTTGGCGTTTTCAGGTGTTGACATCACGATGACATGGATTGTATGAAATGACACATGGAAGTCCATACGATGATGTGGAAACCCATACGGATGACACGTGGTAGTCTGTACGATGACTCTGCAGGATGACATGTCAGGCAGTGATGTGGCACAGGAAAATGGAGAGGTGACACATGTCCCAATGAGGAGGCACCACATGGCACCTTCTGGAAGGCCAAATCTAGTGGCTCCACCAAATCTAGCGAAGATCCTCCAAATCTTGCAAAATCTCGCTAAATCTAGCAAACTAGCCATAAGTTTGGTAATTGTCGCTAAATTTGGCGGAGTCTGGCTTATTTAGTCGACATGGAAAAAGAGAAAAATTAGTTTTTTGGAACGTAAATCAAGATGTGTGGATTGTATGAATCTGACATGGTGATGCATTGGGATTTGTGTCGATGGGAGGTCCCGAGGGATTGTTTAGAAGCAGGTCGACTTTAAACTCAAAAGTTGCAGAATTTCAAGACAAGTCTGAATATGGATTATGTTTCTGCATCCGAGTAGCCGAACTAAAAATTACCTCCATTGATCCAAGTGGATATCGGTGGCCACCCACCTTTTTCAACTAGCTCAAAACAATTTTCTGGCAATTTTGGTAATTTACTATTTTTAGCAGTTTTTAACTTTCGGGGCCATTTTGAGGGCCTAAGTTAAGTTTTTTTGGGATAAATATTCTTAGTGAAATTTGAAGGGTCTAATTGAGCCCCCTAAATGAATCTCCTCGTAAATACCTTTCCAACGAACTATCGTGCACCCCAAACAAAGATTGTATGCCAAATTTACGCCCTCAAGAACTTGATACACCAAACTACCCAAAACGGGGTCCACAAAATTGTTGGCTTTTCATCTTCCAAGGTTAGGGTTTTGGATTTTATTTATGATAAAAAGGCCTTTGGATCCTCATTGTAAAATCATCTTCATCTTCTTGCGAATGCAAGTAGCCGTCACATATCTTCTCAGATATAAGCTGTCAACATTCTAGCGAGTCTTTCACTCTGTATTTTTACAGTCTTTGTACATTTTCGTTCATTAATAGAAAATTGTGTATTACTATATCTCTGTGTTTATGGTTGCATCTCCGATACATTTCTATTATATTATTGGATATCTAAGATATCTCTGTAGATTTCTTTATTATATCTCCGATCTCATTTTGTGTCAAAAATAATACGGATCAGTATTGATCCAGGTGGATATCGGTGGCCACCCACCTTTTTCAACTGGCTCAAAATAGTTTTCTGACAATTTTGGTAATTTACTATTTTTAGCAGTTTTTAACTTCTGGGGCCATTTTGAGGGCCTAAATGAAGGTTTTTTGGGATCAATCTTCTCAATGATAGCCGATGGCTCTCATTGGTCCCCCTAAATGAATATCCTCGGAGATACCTTTCCAACGAGCTATCGTGTGCACCAAACGGAGATCGTATGCCAAAGTTATGCCCCGGGGAAGTTGATACACCAAACTACCCAAAACGGGGTCCACAAAATTGTTGGCTTTTCATCTTCCGAGGTTAGGGTTTTGGATTTTCTTTATGATAAAAAGGCCTTTGGAGCCTCATTGTAAAATCATCTTCATCTTCTTGCGAATGAAAATAGTTGTCACATCTCTTCTCAGAGATAAGTTGTCACCATTCTAGCAATTCTTTCACTCTGTATTTTTACAGTCTTTGTACATTTTCACTCATTAAGAGAAAATTGTGTATTATTGTATCTATGTGTTTATGGTTGCATCTCTGATACATTTCTATTATTGGATATTCGAGATATCTCTGTAGATTTATTTATCATATATCTGCTCTCATTTTGTGCCGAAAATAATCCAGATCAATATTGATCCAGGTGGATATCCGTGGCCACCCACCTTTTTCAACTATCTCAAAATAGTTTTTTGGCAATTTTGGTAATTTACTATTTTTAGGAGTTTTTAACTTTCGGGGCCATTTTGAGGGCCTAAATGAAGGTTTTTTGGGATCAATATTCTTCGTGATAGTCTAAGGCTTTAATTAATCCCCTTAAATGAATCACCTTGGCAATACCTTTCCAATGAGCTATCGTGCGCCCCAAATGGAGATCGTATGCCAAAGTTACGCCCCTAGGAAGTTGATACACCAAACTACCCAAAACAGGGTCCACAAAATTGTTGGCTTTTCATCTTCTGGGGTTAGGGTTTTGGATTTTCTTTATGATAAAAAGGCCTTTGGAGCCTCATTGTAAAATCAACTTCATCTTCTTGCGAATGCGAGTAGTCGTCACATCTCTTCTCAGAGATAATCTGCCACCATTCTAGCGAGTCTTTCACTCTGTATTTTTACACTCTTTGTACATTTTCACTCATTAATAGAAAAGTGTGTATTACTGTATCATTGTTTTTATCGTTGCATCTATGATACATTTCTATTATATTATTTGATATCTGAGATATCTCTCTACATTTCTTTATTATATCTCCGCTCTCATTTTGTGCCGAAAATAATCTGGATCAGTGGTATTAGAGCAGGCTACTCTTGATCATTTTTTTTTCAGTGCATGTCCCCGACAAGGTTCGAGTATAGAAAGTTGGGTCTTGAGCTTGTATCTCCTGAAGACAAACACTCTCGCACGCCCAAGAAATCCTCCATGGCAGAAGAAAAGAAATGATGGAGAATTTTTCCCACATCCTTCAATGCCTGCCAATAGAAACAGACGCATCTTCATCAAACAACCACTTTGGAAGAACCTCTCCTTTAAAGGTACAAGTTAATTTTGATGTTCCAATATTTGAAGTTCAGATAGATGTGGATGCCCTAGACAAATAGTTAAATCTTTTAGAAGTTTATTTCTTTGTTCATAATTTTTTCGACGAGGAAAAGATCACCTTCGCACTCCTTAAATCTCTCCCCCGTGTCAAACATTGGTGGGAAACTTACTAGGAACAAAGTTCCACAAAGGATTCTGGAATATATGGGGTCGAGCCCACTTGGGATTTTTTTTTGGATGTGGTAAAGGAACAATATTACCCTATTGGCAACTATGAGGACCAGTACATGAAATGGACCACACTGTGGAAAGAGAGGGGCCAAGATGTTTCGGAGTTCACTAATACCTTCCATACCTTGTGCACCAAGTTGGGTATCAAAGAATTCGAACGATATTTGGTTCTAAAATACCATGGGGCTCTACGCATATATATCCAAACTGAATTGGATTTGTTGGACATCTCATCACTCGGTGTTGTTTATCGATATGTTGTTAAAATCGAGGAGAAATTTAAGCACCAGAACAAATGGGAGTTTGGATCTACAAATCTGCAACAACCAAAGTATGATAAATATATCCCTAATAAACAGTTTCCTGAAAACCAGTCCAAGCCACGGGAAAAGAAGGGTCATGGGAAGACAAAGAAGGACACCAGAAAATGGTGTGATTTCCACAAAAACCCCTAGCACAACACCGAGGAATGTCACTCCAAATAGTCATTGGTGGATGAGATCAAAGACAAGGAGTCGAACCCTCATTCAGAATCTGATTCTAAAAATACTGGTAAAAGACATATCATCAACGTAGACCCCATTGTTATCGTCACGACCGTAGCAATTCAACCAGAAAAACCAACAGATCCTGAAGAGGGGGGGCACCTTTTTCATTCACAGATGTGGGTGAAGGGGACCTCGCTTCATTTTATTGTTGATAGCAGAAGACAGAAGAACCTCATCTCAGTAGAGGTCATCAAACAGTTGGGATTTTCGACAATACCACACTTGCATCCATACAACATCAGATGGCTTTGCCAGGGACGAGATCTTCGTGTCATCCAAAAATGTCGATTTTTATATGGCATCCGGCCCTTCAAGGATGAGGTATTATGTTGTGTTTCCCCACTAGATGTTTGTGATGTTCTCTTGGGCCAACCATATATGTGGAAGATCCATTTTGTTTATAAGTCTCGACCCACAGTATCATTGTTTCTCTTGGGGGTCATCTCCACAGAATATCAGAGGTAGTTCTGACTACTGTTCCACCTAAAAAATGCCGCAAGGTAGTATCTCATACTACAAAATTCATCTTCTTCACAATCTGTTCAAAAGGAAACAGAAGGATACTGCAACCACTACAGCCTCGGCCCAAGCACCTTCTATCCAACAGAAGCACGTCGACAAGATTGTAGTAAAGTGTAAATATTCCTTCTGCACATAGGCATCTCATGTAGCCAGACTAGTTAAAAATGTCCAACCCTTCTAGCCACATGTTCATGACAACCTTCAACAAGCTAAGCAGCACAACTTCTCCAACAAGGCAAGTAACTCATCTAGATTCAGATTCAATAAATGCTTTTACCTTTCCCCTGAGCACTCAATGTAATGGATACCATTGCTTCCTAAGGAGGTAGGATTGATCCAGGTGGATATCGGTGGCCACCCACCTTTTTCAACTGGCTCAAAATAGTTTTTTGGCAATTTTGGTAATTTACTATTTTTAGTAGTTTTTAACTTCTGGGCCATTTTGAGGGCCTAAATAAAGGTTTTATGGTATCAATCTTCTCAATGATATCCCATGGCTCTAATTGATCCCCCTAAATGAATATCCTCGGTGATACCTTTCCAATGAGCTATCATGCGCCCCAAATGGAGATTGTATGCCAAAGTTACACCTCTGGGAAGTTGATACACCAAACTACCCAAAACGGGGTCCAAAACATTGTTTGTTTTTCATCTTCCATCGACACAAACCCCACTTCTATTGTCACAACTACAACAATTCAACCAGAGGAACCAACATATCCTGAAGAGGGGGAGCACCTTTTTCATTCATAGATGTGGGTGAAGGGGACCCCGCTGCATTTTATTGTTTATAGCAGAACCCAGAAGAACCTCATCTCAACAGAGGTCATTAAACAGTTGGGATTGTCTACAACACCACATCTGCAGACATACAACATCGGGTGGCTTCGCCAGGGACGAGATCTTTGTATCATCCAACAATGTCGATTGTCATACGGCATACAGCCCTTCAAGGATTAGGTTTTATGTGATGTTTCCCCACTGGATGTCTGTGATGTTATTTTGGGCCAACCATTTTTGTGGAAGCACCATGTTGTTTATGAGTCTCGACCCCACAGTGTCATTGGTTCTCTCGGGGGTCATCTCTACACAATATCAGAGGTATTTCCAACTACTGTTCCACCTAAACAATGCCGCAATGTAGTATCTCATACTACAAAATTCATCTTCTTCACAATCTGTTCAAAAGGTGAACAGAAGGATACTGCAACCACTATAGCCTCGGCCCAAGCACCTTCTATCCAATACAAGTAGGTCAACGAGATTGCAACAAAGTGTAAAGATTCCTTATTCACACAGGAATCTCATGTAACCAGACTAGTTAAAAAGGTCCAACCCTTCCATCTACATGTTCGTGACAACCTTCAACAAACTAAGTAGCGCAACTTCTCCAACAAGGAAAGCAGCTCATCCAGATGCAGATTCAGAAAATGCTTTTATGTCTCCCCTGGATACTCAATGCAATGGATACCATTTCTTCCTAAGGAGGGAGGATTGATCCAGGTGGATATCGGTGGCCACCCACCTTTTTCAACTAGCTCAAAACAGTTTTTTGACAATTTTGGTAATTTACTATTTTTAGCAGTTTTTAACTTCCGAAGCCATTTTGAGGGACTAAATGAAGGATTTTTGGGAACAATATTCTCAAATATATCTCAAGGCTCTAATTAATCCCCCTAAATAAATCTCCTCAGTGATACCTTTCCAACGAGCTATCGTGCGCCCCAAACGGAGATCATATGCCAAAGTTATGCCATCGGAAAGTTGATACACCAAACTACCCAAAATGGGGTTCACAAAATTGTTGTCTTTTCATCTTCCAGGGATAGGTTTTTTTATTTTATTTATGATAAAAAGGCCTTTGGAGCCTCATTGTAAAATCATATTCATTTCTATTTTTACAGTCTTTGTACATTTTCGCTCATTGATAGAAAATTGTGTATTACTATATCTTTGTGGTTATGGTTGTATCTCTGATACATTTCTATTATGTTATTGGATATCCAAGATATCTCTGTACATTTATTTATTATATCTCTGCTCTCATTTAATGCCAAAAATAATCTGGATCAGTGGTATCAGAGCAGGCTGCTCTTGATCTTTTTTTCTTTTTTTTTTCAGTGCATGTCCCAGACGAGGTTCGAGTACAACAAGTTGGGTCTCAAGATTGTATATCTTGAAGAGAAACACTCTTGCATGCCCAAGAAACCCTCCATGGAGGAAGAAAAAAAAATCAATGGAGAAAATGATTCTATCAATTTGTTGCTTGAGCAAGCTCTCACGCAACAGAGGGGCGAAATGATAGAGAATTTTTCCCACATCCTTCAATGCCTACCAATAACAACATGCACTTCTTCATCAAACAACCACTTTGGAAGCACCTCTCCTTTCAAGGTACAAGTTAATTTTGATATTCCTATATTTGAAGGTCAGATAGATGCGGATGCCCTAGACAAATGGTTAAATCTGTCAGAAGGTTATTTCTCTATTCATAATTTTTCCTACAGGGAAAATATCACCTTCGCATTCCTTAAATCTCTCCCCCATGTCAAACATTGGTGGGAAACTTATTGAGAGAAAAGTTCCACAAAGGATTCTGGAATATATGGGGTCGAGCCCACTTGGGATTTTTTTTTGGATGCGGTAAAGGAACAGTATTACCCTGTTGGCAACTAGGAGGACCAGTACATGAGATGGACTGCACTACGGCAAGAGAGGGGCCAAGCAATTCTAGATTTCACCAATACCTTCCATACCTTGGGCACCAAGCTGGGTATCAAAGACTCTGAATGACATTTGGTTCTGAAATACCATGGGGCTCTACACAGATACATCCAAACTGAAATGGATTTTCTGGACATCTCATCACTCAGTGTTGCTTATCAATATGTTGTTAAAATCGAGCAGAAATTTAAGCAACAGAAAAAACAGGAGTTTGGGTCTTAAAATCTACAACAACCAAAGTATGATAAAGATGACCCTAACAAAAAGTCTCCCGAAAACCAGTCCAAGCCATAGGAAAATAAGGGTCATGGGAAGACAAAGAAGGACACCAAATAATGGTGCGATTTACACAAAATCCCCTGGACAAACACCGAAGAATGTCTCTCAAAACAGTCATTAGTGGCTGAGATCAATGACAAGGAACCGAACCCTACTTCAGAATCTGATTCTAAAAATACTAGTAAAAGACAAATCATTGACGCAGACCCCACTGTTATTATCATGACTACAGCAATTCAACCAGAAGAACCAACAGATCCTTAAGAGAGGGAATGTCTTTTTCATTCACAGATGTGGGTGAAGGGGACCCCACTGCATTTTATTGTTGATAGTGGAAGCGAGAAGAACCTCATCTCAGTAGATGTCGTCAAACAGTTGCGATTGTTGACAACACCACACCCACAACCATACAACATCAGGTGGCTTCGCTAGGGACAAGATCTTCATGTCAGCCAACAATTTCGATTGTCATACGACATCCAGGCCTTCAAGGATGAGGTATTATGTGATGATTCCCCACTGGATGTCTATGATGTTCTCTTGGGAAAACCATATATGTGGAAGCGCCATGTTTTTTATGAGTCTCGACCCCACAGTGTCATTGTTTCTTTGGGGGACCATCTCTAAAAAATACCATAGGTAGTTCCGACTACTGTTCCACCTAAACAATGTCGCAAGGTAGTATCTCATACTACAAAATTCAGCTTCTTCAAAATCTATTCAAAAGGTGAACAGAAGGATACTGCAACCACTACGGCCTCGGCCCAAGCACCTTCTATCCAATAGAAGCAAGTCAACAAGATTGCAGCAAAGTGTAAATATTCCTTCTGCACACAGGCATCTCATGTAGCCAGACTAGTTTAAAATTTCCAACCCTTCCAGCCACATGTTCTTGACAACCTTCAACAAGCTAAGCAGTGCAACTTCTCCAACAAGGAAAGTAGCTCTTCCAGATGCAGATTCAACAAACGCTTTTTCCTCACCCTCGAGCACTCAACGCAGTGGATACCATTAATTCATAAGGAGGGAGGATTGATCCAAGTGGATATCGGTGGCCACCCACCTTTTTCAACTGGCTCAAAACAGTTTTCTGGAAATTTTGGTAATTTACTATTTTTAGCAGTTTTTAACTTCTGGGGCCATTTTGAGGGCCTAAATGAAGGTTTTTTGGGATCAATCTTCTAAATGATATCCCTAGTCTCTAATTTATCCCGTTAAATGAATCTCCTCGTTGATACCTTTCCAATGAGCTATCGTGTTCCCTAAACAGAGATTGTATGCCAAAGTTATGCCCATAGCAAGTTGATACACCAAACTACCCAAAACGGGGTCCACAAAATTGTTGGCTTTTCATCTTCCGGGGTTAGGGTTTTGGAATTTTTTTATGATAAAAAGGCCTTTGGAGCCTCATTGTAAAATCATCTTCATATTCTTTCGAATGCGAGTAGCCGTCACATCTCTTCTCAGAGATAAGCTGCCACCATTCTAGCGAGTTTTTCACTCTATATTTTTAAAGTCTTTGTACATTTTTGCTCATTAATAGAAAATTTTGTATTATTGTATCTCTGTGTTTATGGTTGCATATCTGATACATTTCTATTATATTTTTAGATATTGGATATATCTCTGTACATATATTTACTATATCTCCGCTCTTGTTTTGTGCCGAAAATAATCTGGATCAATGGTATCAGAGCAAGTTGCTCTTGATCATTTTATTTTTTTTAAGTGCATGTCCCCGATGAGGTTCGAGTATAGCAATTTGGGTCTCAATCTTGTCTCTCTTGAAGACAAAATCTCTCACACGTCAAAGAAACCCTCCATGGTGGAAGAAAATAAAATCAACGGAGGAGACGATTCTATAAATTTGTTGCTTGAGCAAGCTCACACGTGATAGAGGGATGAAATGATGGAGATTTTTTCCCACATCCTTCAACACCTTCCAATAGCAACAGTCACATCTTCATCAAAAATCCACTTTGGAAGCACCTCTCCTTTCAAGTTACAAGTTAATTTTTATATTCTTGTATTTGAAGGTCAGATAGATGCAAATGCCCTAGACAAATGGTTAAATATGTTAGAAGTTTATTTCTTTGTTCATAATTTTTCTGACAGGGAAAATATCACCTTCACACTCCTTAAATATCTCCCCCATGTCAAACATCGGTGGGAAACTTACTGGGAGCAAATTTCCACAGAGGATTCTCGAATATATGGGGCTGAGCCCACTTGGGATTTTTTTGTGGATGTGGTAAAGGAACAGTATTACCCTATTGGAAATAATGAGGACCAATACATGAGATGGACCACACGTGGCAAGAGAAAGGCCAAGCAGTTCCAGATTTCACCAATACCTTCCATACCTTGCGCACCAATATGGGTATCAAAGACTCTGAATGAAATTTGGTTCTGAAATACCATGGGGCTCTACACAGATACATCCAAACTGAAATGGATTTTCTGGACATCTCATCACTCACTGTTGCTTATCGATATGATGTTAAAATCGACTAGAAATTTAAGCACCAGAACAAACAAGAGTTTGGGTCTACAAATATGCAACAACCAAAGTATGATAAAGACAGCCCTAACAAACTGTCTCCTAAAAACCAGTCCAATCCACAAGAAAATAAGGGTCACAAGAAGACAAAGGACACCGGAAAATGGTGCGATTTATACAAAATCCTTTGGCACAACACCGAGGAATTTCACTCAAAACAGTCATTGGTGGATGAGATCAAAGACAAGGAGCCGAACCCTGATTCAGAATATGATTCTAAAAATATTGGTAAAATACAGATCATTGACGCAGTCCCCACTGCTATTGTCACGACTGTAGCAATTCAACCAGAAGAACCAACAGATCCTAAAGAGGCGGAGTGCTTTTTTCATTCAAAGATCTCAATGAAGGGGACCTCACTGCATTTTATTGTTGATAGCAGAAACTAGAAGAACCTCATCTCAACAAAGGTCATCAATTAGTTGGGATTGTCGACAACACCACACTCACAGCCATACAACATCTGGTGGCTTTTCCAGGGATGAGATATTCATGTCATCCAACAATGTCGATTGTGATACGACATCGAACCCTTCAAGCATGAGGTATTATGTGATTTTTCCCCACTGGATTTCTGTGATGTTCTCTTGGGCCAACCATATATGTGGAAGCGCCATGTTGTTTATAAGTCTCGACCCCGCAGTGTCATTGTTTCTTGTGGGGGTCATCTCTACAAAATACCAGAGGTAGTTCCAACTACTATTCCACCTAAACAATGCCACAAGGTAGTATCTCATACTACAACATTCAGCTTCTTCACAATCTGTTCAAAAGGTGAACAGAATGATACTACAACCACTATAGGCTCTGCCCAAGCACCTTTTGGTCGACAATATTGCAGAAAATTGTAAAGATTCCTTCTATACATAGGCATCTCATGTAGCCAAACTATTTAAAAATATCCAACCCTTCCAAACACATGTTCATGACAACCTTCAACAAGCTAAGAAGTACAACTTCTCCAACAAGGCAAGCAACTCATCTAGATGTAGATTCAGCAACTGCTTTTACCTCTCCCACGAGTAATCAACGCAATGGAGACCATTTCTTCCTAAGGAATGAGGATTGATTCAGGTGGATATCAATGGCCACCCACATTTTTCAACTAGCTCAAAACAGTTTTCTGACAATTTTGGTAATTTACTATTTTTAGCAGTTTTTAACTTTCAGGGCCTAAATGAAGGTTTTTTGGGATCAATATTCTCAATGATAGTTGAAGGCCCTAATTGATCCCCCTAAATTAATATCCTCATTGATACCTTTCCAACGATCTATCGCAAGCCCCAAACAGAAATTGTATGCCAAAGTTACGCCCCTGGCAAGTTGATACACCAAACTACCCAAAACGGGGTCCACAAAATTGTTGGATTTTCATATTCCAAGGTTAGGGTTTTGGATTTTATTTATGATAAAAATTCCTTTGGATCCTCATTATAAAATAATCTTCATATTCTTGTGAATTCGAGTAGCCATCACATCTCTTCTCAAAGATAAGATGCCACCATTCTAGCGAGTCTTTCACTCTGTATTTTTACAACCTTTTTACATTTTCGCTCATTAATAGAAAATTGTGTATTACTGTATCTATGTGTTTATGGTTGCATTTCTGATACATTTCTACTATATTATTGGATATCCGAGATATATCTGTACATTTCTTTATTATATCTCATCTCTCATTTCGTGCCGAAAATAATCTGGATCAGTGGTATCAGAGCATCTTGCTCTTGATCACTTTTTTTTTTTTTTTCAGTGCATGTCCCCGACGAGGTTCGAGTATAGAAAGTTGGGTCTCAAGCTTGTCTTTCTTGAAGACAAATGCTCTCACACACCCTATAAACCCTCCATGGAGGAAGAAAATAAAATCAATGAAGCTGACGATTCTATAAATCTGTTGCTTGAGAAATCTCTCACGCGATAGAGGGACGAAATGATGGAGATTTTTTCCCACATCCTTCAATGCCTGCCAAAAGAAATAGGCACATCTTCATCAAAAATATACTTTGGAAGCACATCTCCTTTAAAGGTACAGGTTAATTTTTATATTCCCGTATTTGAAGGTCAGATAGATGTGGATGCCCTAGACAAATGGTTAAATCTCTTAGAATGTTATTTCTATGTTCATAATTTTTCTGATAGGGAAAATATCACCTTCGCACTCCTTAAAGTTCTCCCCCATGTCAAACATTGGTGGGAAACTTACTAGGACAAAATTTCCATAGAGGATTCTGGAATATATGGGGCCGAGCCCACTTGGGATTTTTTTGTGGATGCGTTAAAGGAACAATATTACCCTGTTAGAAACTATGAGGACCAATACATGAGATGGACCACACTATGGCCAGAGAGGGGCCAAGCAGTTCCAAAATTCACCAATACCTTCCATACCTTGTGAACTAAGCTGGGTATCAAAGACTCTGAACGACATTTGGTTATGAAATACTATGGGGCTCTACAAAGATACATCCAAACTGAAATGGATTTTCTAGACATCTCATCACTCGGTGTTGCTTATCGATATGCTGTTAAAATTGAGCATAAATTTAAGCACTAGAACAAATGATAATTTGGGTCTCCAAATATGCAGCAACCAAAGTATGATAAATATGGCCTTAACAAACAGTCTCCCAAAAACCAATCCAAGCCACAAGAAAAGAAGGGTCATGAGAAGACAAAGAAGGACACTGAAAAATGGTGTGATTTCCACAAAAACCCCTGGCACAACACCAAGGAATGTCGCTCAAAACATTCATTGGTGGCTGAGATCAAAGACAAGGAGCCGAACACTAATTCAAAATCTGGTTTTGAAAATACTGTTAAAAGATAGATCATCGACACAGACCCCACTACTATTGTCACAACCGTAGCAATTCAACTAGAAGAACCAACAGATCCTGAAGAGGGGGAGCACCTTTTTCATTCACAAATGTGGGTGAAGGGGACCCCATTTCATTTTATTGTTGATAACAGAAGACAGAAGAACCTTATCTGAGAAGAGGTCATCATAGAGTTGGGATTGTCGATAACACCACACTCGCAGCCATACTGATGCAGGAGCATCGCCAACATCAAGCGAGCATGGGAAATGCCAACGCATTTCGGCATGTGATAAATTGTTTGAATGTTTTTGAAATAGATGCGCCAAACATAAATGAAGAATTTGAGAAAAGGCGTACTTCTTGATTTGTAAACATACCTTGAGCGTTCCGCTCTCATCTGTATTAGGTGAAGGCATTTAAGTTAATGAATGAAAGTAGGTAGAATTGAATTCCTAGATTAGACAGTTTTAGAGCACAAGAGGGAAACGGGGTATAGACACCCTCATTGTATAATTGTATTATTATTGTTAATATGAGAGCATAGAGCGGTGAAGAAAAGAAGCAGAGAGATGTGTAGAAGAATTCCATGTACAGAAGTTTTGGATTAATACAAAAAGCCTTGATTCAGACTCATGGTTCTCGTATATTCTCTGCGTGTGCATTGTTGAATGTTATGCTCATGAATGTTTTACTCTTTCTGTCATGCATTTGTTGTTTATGATGTGTATGAATGATTTATTGTTAAATGTCTAAAATCTGAGAGAGAGAGAGTAAGGGAAATGAGTTTCAATTGTTTCTCTATCTGAGCAAGAGTTCCTGCAAGGAGTGCAGTTGAATTGTCTGCAAGGAGTGCATTGACAAGAGTTCAGAGTTTTATCTCTGAAAGCTCAGATAGGATATATTTGTTCTCATTTCCTCAGAAGTGCAGTTAAGCACAGGAGCCGTGCAAAGTGTGCGTAGGCCGAGAGTAGTTTCAGGGTTTGTAAGACCTGGAAAATTGTTGAAGGACTATTGTTGCAGGGAATGCACAGAGTCGAAGGACTTCAATTCTTGGAAGTAATTGAAGAATTTTCCGCAAGGAGTGCGTGCAGGAGTCTTCTTTAAGACTCAGAGTTGGAGAAAGCTCAGGAGGGATAGAGTCTTTGAATTTGTCGAAGAAAACCTCAGAAGATTTCGTGCCTTCAAGTGTTGAAAGGAGGCATCACAAGTTTATGTTCCAGGGGGTTAAGTTCCGTGGAAAACCACTTTATCATATTTGCAGAAGTTCTCAGAAGGGAGAATGGATGGTCGCAATTCTCCGTGTAGAATTCACAAAATCCCGCGAGCCGTCAGATCTCACAGAGGAGAAAGGAGGTTACGGTGGTCGTTTTTCTACAAGCGGAAGCTCAGGAGAGAGAGGGTCATAGCTTCACGCCAACGAGGATCGTTGGATCTACTCGCAAAATTCCATTTTGGGGTTTCGTGGGTGGAAAGACCGAAACTTCATCATTTGGATTTGCGAAACTGTGAAGTCCGAAACCCCGACAAGGTGGAAAGTTTCGTAGTGGGACCCAATACTTGGACACGTGCCGGAGTCTAAGCATTTCAATGTTTTGGGGTTTCGTGAGTAGGAAACCTGAAGGCCTTGTAGCGAGACTCGCGAGATTGTGAAAGGCGAGATAGCGAAGGAATCTGAGCCATTCGCCGGAAGGAGGATACGTGTCGCGAGATCACTCGTATCAGGGACTCGGACATCGGAGGTCCGAAGGAGAAATTTTTCAACTTCGCGAGTGGCAAAGCTGCGAAGTAAATCAAGACCATCTGTAAGGAGGAGGACAGGTGGAAGAGATCTAGAGATCTCATGAACTCGGAGGTTCGTAGGGTGAGAGCCCAAGGATTGAGCACTCCAAGTCGCGAGAAGCGAAGTCGCGAAGTAATCTAATCCATCCATTGGAGGAGGATAGGTGTCAGAGATCAGAGGATCTTGTGAACTCGGAGGTTCGTTGGGTGAGAGCCCAAAATTTGAGTGATCGAAGTCGCGAGAAGCGAAGTCACGAAGTGCCAAGAGCCAACACGAGGGACACGTGGCAGAACTGCACAGTGGACCCAGGAATTAATCCAACAGACTCGCATCACACATTTGGAGGAGTGAACACCCTGTTGACCTCTCGCGTCTCGGGGACTCAATAGAAAAGGGAACGGAGGTTCGTGCCCTCGACTCATGAAGTCACGAGAAGCGAGAACGAGAGGAGAAAAGTCAAATCTTGCCTCTTGGAGGTTCAGGAAAGAAAGGGGGCAAGGCTCGACGTTTGAACTCATGAAGGCACGAGAGGCGAAAGATGCTAGTGCTTAGCCTAGCCGGCGGTCGCGTAAGGAGGGCACTGACGAAAGGTGAGCCATAACCATTTCGCGATCTCGAGTATCACGGAATTGGAGGAGGAAGGCTCGGAGTTTCACCTTGGGAAATCGCGAACCGCGAAAAATAACATGTGGATTGAATTGAAAAGGGATTCTAGCAGAGAATCTAAAAGAGATGATCCGGCTCGAAGGGCATCTAGAATGATCCTATGAGCGAATCTCAGTCCCGAGGGGCCAATAGGATTTGCGTCAAGTGGTATCAGAGAACAAAAAGATTTATTTGCTTTCTATAGAAGGGAAAAAGAAGATTCACCATGCCGCCGAGAAGAAGAGACAAACAAACACCTGATACACCAGAGGAGAGGAAAGTGGCAAGAAGAAGGGGAAGGCAGATGCCTGATCCAGCCATAGAAAGAGAGATGCGTGATTTATGCACTAGAATCAAGGATATCGAGATGGCACAGAGGCACACAACCGATGCTGGGGATCTTAGTGATTCCAAAAGTGAATATGAAGCTGGACATGAAGGAGAAGAAGTGACAGCAGAAGATGAAGCAAACGAACGCCTGATTAGGGTTGTTGCAAGAATGGGTGACAAGGCAAAAATGGGCATTCCAGTATACGAGGGAAATCTGGGTGCTGAAGAGATTCTAGGCTAGATTAGAGCTCTAGACACATAATTTGACTATGAAGATGTCGAGGAGGAAAAAAAGGTCAAGGATGTTGTCACAAGATTGAAAGGACATGTAGCATTGTGGTGGGATGAGATACAAGCTGACAGACGCTGCAAAGGCAAGTAGAAGATCAAGATTTGGGATAGGATGATCGCAAAGATGAAGGAAAAATTCATTCCCAAGAATTACCAGATCACTTTGTTTCAGAGAATGCAAAATTTGAGACAAAAGTTGATGACAGTGAAGGAATATATTGAAGAATTCTACAGGCTGAACATTAGGGAAGGTCATCGTGAAAGTGATAATGAAAAAGTTTCCAGGTACATGAATGGTCTGAGATACGACATTTAGGATGAGATGAGCATGATGACCATACGAATGGTGGAAGATGCTTATCAGATGGCTCTAAAAGCTGAAGAGAAGCTGAGCCGAAAGCAAGGTCAAAGAGGCCGAGGCAGAAGTCAGCCCAAAGGCAAATTAGTTGCCGAGGATAGAAATCAAAAACCAAAAGAGGATTGGAAGAAACCTCAGACTCAAACTGAGAGAGGTGGAAGTTCACAGAGAGGGCAGCATACCGAGAAGAAAGTTCAGTATGCTGACGCAAACATTTTTCCTCATACCAGAGGTAGAGGAAGAGGAAGAGATGGAGTGGTGAAATGCTTCACATGTGGAAAGAATGGACACAAATCTTATGAGTGTCCAAACAAAAATAAATAAGGTGGTGAAACTCACATCGCCAAAGCACATAGGCGAAATGTTGAGGCAGAGGATGCTGAAGGTGGAAGATCATTGATGATGCGAAAATTTCTCTTAACGCCAGAGAAGGAGGTGGATAATCCAGTGCAAAGGAACAGTCTTTTCCGGACTTCTTGCAAGACCAAATACAGGGTATGAAAATTCATTGTGGATAGTGGTAGCACAGATAATATCGTTTCTACAGAGATGGTAGAAAATCTAGAGCTGGAGATGAATGAACATCCAAGCCCATACAGAGTTTCATGGCTACAAAAAGGACATCAGGTAAATGTCACTAAACAATGTTTAGTTGAATTTAAGATAGGAGGGTATAAAGATGAGATACTCTGTGATGTCATTCCCATGGATGTTTGTCATCTATTACTGGGTAGACCGTGGAAATATGACAGGAATGTGATTCATGATGGGAGGAATAACACGTACACCCTAGAGAAGAATGGGAGAACTCACATGTTGCTTCCAATCAAGGACAAACATGTGAAACCTGAAGTAAGAAACATTGTACTTCTCAGGAGTGGGAAGGAACTTCTTACAGAAGTTAAGAAGAAGGAGGAACCGCAATTCATTGTGGTCAGAAAACCTAAAATTGTTTTAACCAGTACAAGGGTAGATGATTTACCGGAAGAGGCTCAGAAACTGTTGGAAGAGTTTGCTGACATAGTAGTGGACGAACTACCTCGTTCGTTACCACCGATCAAAAGTGTGAGTCATCATATTGATCTCATACCTGGAGCTATTTTACCAAAAAAAGCAGCGTACAAATTGATGCCACAGGAGAATGAAGAAGTCAAAAGACAAGTCCAGGATTTAATGGACAAGGGTTTGCTGAGAGAAAGCTTGAGTCCATGTGTTGTTTCGACAGTACTCAGTCCAAAGAAAGACGGAGGCTGGAGGATGTGTACTGACTCGAGGGCAATCAACAAGATAACCATCAGGTACAAATTTCCATTACCAAATGCAGACCCTATCGGCCCCTTGGGACCGAGATCCGCTCAAAGGATCATTCTAGATTCCCTTTAAGCCAGATGAGCTCTTTCAGATTCTCTGCTGGAATCCATTTTTCGATCCACAGGTTCTTTTTCGTGGTTCGCAATTTCACGAGTTTGCGAGTTGAAACTCTGAGCCTTCCTCCTCCAATTTTGCGATACCTGAGACCACGAAATGGTTATGGCTCCTCTTTCGTCAATGCCCTCCTTGCACGACCACCGGCTAGGCTAAGCACTAGCACCTTTCACCTCTCGCACCTTCACAAGTTCAAACGTCGAGCCTTGCCCCCTTTCTTTCCCAAACCTCCGAGAGGCAAGATTTGACTGTTCTCCTCTTGTTCTTGCTTCTCGCGACTTCGCAAGTTGAGGGCTCGAACCTCCATTCCCTTTTCTCCCAATTCCCCGAGACATGAGAGGTCAACAGGATGTTGACTCCTCCAAATGTGTGACGCATGTCTGCTAGATTAATTCTCGGGTCCACTATGCAGTTTTGCCACATGTCCCTCGTGCTGGCTCTCGGCACTTTGCGACTTCGCTTCTCGCGACTTCAAGCACTCAAATTTTGGGCTTTCACCCACCGAACCTCCGAGTTCACGATATCCTCTGATCTCTGACACCTGTCCTCCTCCGATGGATAGCTTATATTACTTTGCAACTTCGCTTCTCACGAATTGGAGCGCTCAATCCTTGGGCTCTCACCCTGCGAACCTCTGAGTCCGTGAGATCTCTAGATCTCTACCACTTGTCCTCCTCCTTACATATGGTCTTGATTTACTTCGCAGCTTCACCATTCACAAAGTTGAAAAACTTCTCCTTCGGACCTTCGATGTCCGAGTCCCTGATACGGGTGATCTCGCGACACGTATCCTCCCTCCAGTGAATGGCTCAGATTCCTTCGCTATCTCGCCTTTCACAATCTTGCAAGTCTCGCTACAAGGCCTTCGGTTCTCTTTCTCACGAAACCCTGAAACATCGAAATGCTTGGACTCCGGCACGTGTCCAAGTACTGGGTCCCACTATGAAACTTTCCACCTTGTTAGGGTTTCAGACTTCGCAGTTTCATGAATCCAAATGACGAAGTTTCGGTCCTTCCACCCATGAAACCCCGAAATGGAATTTTGTGAGTAGATCCAATGGTCCTCGTTGGCATGAATCTACAGTCCTCTCTCTCCTGAGCTTCTTCTTGCAGAAAAACGACCATCGTAACCTCCTTGCTCCTCTGTGAGATCTGATGGCTCACAGGATTTCGCGAATTCTCCATGGAGAATTTCGACCGTCTGTTCTCCCTTTTGAGAACTTCTGCAAATTTGATAAAGTGGTTTTCCACGGAACTTAACCACCTGCAACATAAACTTGTGACGCCTCCTTTCAACACTTGAAGGCACGAACTCTTCTGAGGTTTTCTTCGACAACTTCGAAGACTCTATCCCTCCTGAGCTTTCTCCAACTCTGAGTCTTAAAGAAGACTCCTACACGCACTCCTTGCAGAAAATTATTCAATTACTTCTAAGAATTGAAATCCTTCGACTCTGCGCATTCTTTGCAGCAGTAGTCCTTCAACAATTTTCTAGGTCTTACAAACCCTGAAACTACTTTTGGCCTATGCGCACTTTGCACGACTCTTGTTCCTAACTGCACTTCTGAGGAAATGAGAACAAATCTATCCTATCTGAGCATTCAGAGATAAAACTCTGAACTCTTGTCAACACACTCCTTGCGGACAATTCAATTGCACTCCTTTCAGGAACTCTTGCTCAGATAGAGAAACAATTGAAACTCATTTCCCTTTCTTTCTCAGATTTTAGACATTTAACAAGAAATCATTCATACACAGCATAAATAGCAAATGCATGACAGAAAGAGTGAAACATTCATGAGCATAACATTCAACAATGCACACGCAGATAATATATGAGAACCATGAGTCTGAATCAAGGCTTTTTGTATTAATCCAAAACTTTTGTACATGGAATTCTTCTACATAGCTCTATGCTTCTCCTCTTCACCACTCTATGCTCTCATCTTAACAATAATAATACAATTATACAATGAGGGTGTCTATACCTCGTTTCCCTCTTATGCTCTAAAACTGTCTAATCTAGGAATTCAATTCTACCTACTTTCATTCATTAACTTAAATGCCTTCACCTAATACAGACGAGAGCAGAACGCTCAAGATCTATTTACAAATCAAGAAGTACGTATTTTCTTAAATTCTTCATTTATGTTTGGCGCATCTATTTCAAAAACATTCAAACAATTTATCACATGCCAAAATACATTGGTGTTTCCCATGCTTGCTTGATGTTGGCGATGCTCCTGCATCACATACAACATCGGGTGGCTTCGCCAGGGATGAGATCTTCATGTCATCCAACAATGTTGATTTTCATATGAGATCCAACCCTTCAAGGATGATGTATTATGTGATGTTTCCCCACTGGATGTCTATTATGTTCTCTTGGGCCAACCATATATGTGGAAGCGCCATGTTATTTATGAGTCTCGACCACGTAGTGTCATTATTTCTCTGGGGGGTCATCTCTACAGAATACCTAAGGTATTTTTGACTATTGTTCCACCT
>WSFP011439802.1:0-20714 GCA_009831015.1 Picea engelmannii
CATATTGTTCTTCTATATATGTTGTGGTGCTTTTGTATTCAATCTTTGGGTTCTTAACAAAGAAACATTGACCACCCTATAGCCTTTGCTAGCAGGAAGATTTCCACATCTGAAATGAATTATACCACTACTGAAAGAGAAGGCTTAGCTATGGTATATGTGTTGTAGAAGTTTAGACATTACTTGTTAGGAGGACATTTTAATATGTTCATTGATCATTCTGCATTGAATTACTTAGTCAACAAGCCAGTGTTGGGGGGAATAATATGGATATGGTTACTATTATTCTAAGAGTATGACTTTGAGATCGTGGTCAAGCTAGGATGAATGAATAAGGGACCTGACCACTTATCCAGGCTAGAACATGGAGAGGAACCTACTAGTTTGGATGATACACTACCAGATGAAGAGTTATTGGCCATCAGAAAAGTCGATGATCACTTTGCCGAGATAGTCCATTTCTTGTCCACAGGAATGGAACCTCACAAGTATACAATTATTCAGAAGAAACAGTTGGTAGTCCACGCTGCAGATTTTCAACTTATAGCTGGACAATTATATAAGATGGGACCAGATGAGATCTTAAGAAGATGTATTATGGAGTCTGAAAGACCATTGATCCTTGCAGAAGAACATGAAGGCATCATAGGAGGACATTATGCTGGGAAAGAAACAACATAGAAGGTTCTCAGAGCTGGCCTCTGGTGGCCCACTTTACACAAGGATACCAAGGAATACTACAGAGCCTACGATGTATGTCAAAGAATAGGGAAGCCATCAAGAAGGGATGAGATTCCTTTAGCACCTCAACTAACTTTACATACATTTGAGAAATGGGCTATTGACTTTGTGGGACCTATCAACCCACCAGGGAAGCGCACAAGAGATCGATACATTATCACTGCTACATAATATTTGACCAGATGAGAAGAAACAAGAGTAGTTAAGGATTGTAGTGTAGCTACAGTTGCGCGGTTCATCTTTGAGGATATCATAACGATATTTGGATTCCCGAATATCCTTATGAGTTATCAAGGGACACATTTCATTAACAAAACTATTGAAGCCTTGACTCAGGAGTTCGAAGTTCACCATCATAAGAGTACACCATACCACCCACAAGTGAATGGCACAGTCGAAGCTTTCAATAACATTTTGGAGACAATGATGACTAAGATTTGCAGTGTTAACATAGATGATTGGGATTTAGGAATTTTAGCATTATTATGGGCTTATCAAACTACTTGCAAAAAGTTAACAGCGTAGACCCCCTTTAAGTTATTTTATGGCTTAGAAGCAGTAGTACCTATGGAATACTTGGTTCCTAGTTTAAGAATTGCAACATTTACAAGTATGGATGACACCAACGCTCTTCAAGACAGGCTCACACAATTGATGGAACTAGAGGAAGACAAGTTCATTGCAGTATTTCATCATCATGTACAAAAAGAAAGAAAAAAGGCTTACCACAACAGACATATCAAGAGGAAATAATTCAAACAAGGAGATTTAGTACTTTTATATGACAACAAGTTCATGAATCATTCAGGAAGGTTTAGGACACGTTGGCTTAGACCATTTGAGGTTGCCTATGTTACAGAAGGATGCGGTACATAGTTGAAGATTCTTAATGGAGAATGGAAGTATGGTTTAGTGAATGGGAGCCGATTGAAGCTGTATTGTGACAACCAGATACCATGCAACTCTCAGTAAAAGTAAAAGAAGAAGGGTATAGGTATCGAGCGCAGTTGAAATCGGGTACCAGACACAAAAAAGATAGTCTACACACAATAGGGAGGGAGAGAAGAGAAAGCATAGGTTGCTCCACACAGTCTGCAATCAAAGTCATACATAAGGTTCAACCCTGCAGTGACTCGAGATGAGTCACATGTGACTGTTGGGGGCCTGTTGTCCCTTGGTCATGTATCGAGGAAGAAAGAAAAGATTAAAGAAGAAGAAATACAAAGCATGAAGTGCGTGGAAGGCACACAAACCAAGGAAGGGTTGAAGTGGTTACAAAATCATAAAAGAAGGAACGAAGTAAAGGAAAGCAAGTCGTTGAAAGAGAATATCAAGGAAGACAAAGCATCAAGAAAGATAAATCGTGGACAAGTCAGCAAACAGAAGAGGATACTAATGGGTGCTTTGGAGCACCTCGCGAAGAAGAAGGAAGAACAGGTTGACGAAGTCCTTAAAAGGAAGGTTATGTGGACCTAGGGTTTTGAAACCTAGGGTTTTAGCACCTAGACTCGGTATAGGGTTTCTAAAAGTCATGAAATAATAAATGGAGGACTAGAAGAGAGAGGGGGGGGAGATGATGTTGTTTTGAGAGGTAGAAGCGTTATGTCTTAGATCATTCTTGTAATTATGGATCTTCAACTAGGTGCCAAGATCTATTCTGTAGCTGGGTGCGCAGAGGGAGGGAATAAAGAGAAAGAGAGAGAAGGATATGCAATTGAGGGCGCAGATAGAACTGTGTATTTTCATCTGCTTAATCAATAAACACAGTTTTGTGGACGTAGACCTAGGGAGAGGGTGAACCACATAAATCTTGTTGTTCTTTGTGGTTGATGTTATGTTATTTACTATATTTTATACTGTTATTGCATTACTATTTCCCCTTATTAAAGATAATATGTATAACCCACTTCGTGAAGTTAAACATGTTGGCATGTTTACAGGCAGAGTGTGCTTTTCATTGATGGCAAGAAAAGCAACAATGATGGAAAGCAGGGAAAGCATAAGTTTAGGAGAAGAAGCGTAAGCTCGGGAGGAGGAGCGACCATTAAGCATAGATCAAAGCTCAGAAGATATCACACTTTGTTCTTTCTAGAAGTGCAGGCGAGTTCCAAGAGAAGGACTCGCAGGATGATAAGGTTGAGAAGCTACCCAACACTCAGAAGCTTAGGAGAGATAGGAGCCATTGTTCTTAGGGAAGATTGAACTATTGATTTGGCACCTGTGGATATCAGGAAATCGAGAATCAGGAGAATAGAGGCGAGCCAACCTCCACAGTCATGAAACTCAAAATCTAGATACGCGAGAGAGTTGATCTGAGCCGTTAGATAGGCAAGCACCCATGGATATCAGGAAATCAAGAGTTGGGAGAAGGGAGGTGAGTAGTCCTCCAAATATGAAAAATGTGAATTCATGATGAGATCTGAGTCATTGGCTCTAGAGAACACGTGGATGGAGATCAACATTTTGCCAACTCACAAATTGGGAGAGTCAAAGGCAATGTTGCAGGAACTCGCGAGGTCCAAGTTCACGATTTGATTACAACCGTTGGATCACAGAGGGTTGTAGTTCGTTGATATAGAGTGGAGAATAGTCGTTGGATTAAAGGGACACACGTCGTTGGATCATGGACTCCAGGTGAAATGCTCCAGGAGCAAGTGGAGTTTGATATTTGAAATACCCGGAATGAGAAGTTCCATTAGCCATCAGATCAAGTTCGAGTGGAAGGACAGGATAAGATAGAAAAGATGCATCACAGAGAGATCGAGCTGTCGATCTAAGATCCTGATTGAATGAACAATAGTCACTTCGGATATAAATATGCGAGGAGGTTACACTACAGGAAGTTTGATATTTGAAAAACCCGAAGCCCAGAGATCCGAAATGAATAAGGACGGTCGAATCTTGAGATCAAACAATGACCGTTATATTAGGGAGATATATGTCAGCAGATTACGTCAAAAAATATTTTCCTCAAGGACATGTGGTAGACCATGTGAGAAAGGACACATGGCACAATCAGAAAATAAAAAATGTCAAGTTGATTCAGCATTTTGGGTACGTGGAAATCAAAAATACGAGTGACACATGGCAGCTGATCGGCTCATGACATGTCATCAAGTGATGCAATAGTTACGTCACTTCGAGATTTTTTCTTCGGGAGTTTTATCACTAGTACTTTCCCAAATACCCAAAGTCCCCAATGCTGAAGACCCGAAGTGGATACAAGTCGTCTGATCTAAAGATCACTTCAGGTGTATTCTCGATCATTGATCGTGTAGGAGGATACATGTAAACGGATCATGATCTCCGGGAAAAACTTCTCTAGGAAAACACGAAGGAGAAAGGTTTGAGAGTGTCGAAGGCCGAAGTCCCGAAGTAGCGGAGAACCGTCGATTGAAGAGGACAAATGTTAGCAAATCTTCGATTCCAGAAGATATCTAGTCAACAACAACAGGGTTTGAGATTTGAAAGTCCCGGATCTCGGATCATGAAGTAAATCTCAACCGTTGATATAGGAAGGTGAGATCTATTCCACAGACTTGAGAGGATAGATCTGAGTCATCCATTCAAGAGCACCATCAAGATCATGATATCAACGGTTGTGCTTCATTGTGGGGCCAGAACATGCTTGGGCCTTAATTTTTTGTAAGTAGGTCGCAATCAAAACCACGGTTTTGGAGAAAGGATGCATGGAGGCTCGTAGTGAATGGCGGGGTGAAAAGAGGGTTTCCCTCAAACTGCCTATGGATGGGCTCAAAATTGTGTGGTCACATGAAGCTCATAGCTCAAGGTCATATCTTGAAATGGAGCCAGTGCTCACTAGACAGAAATTGGGAAGCACCTTTTTGAATAAGCGCTTGGTCACCTCTGGTGGTCACACGAAGGAAGGGGCTTAGAAGCCAAATAAGCCATAGTTGATTAACTGTAACTGACAAAGAAGACGAAGAGTCTTGACTACCATAGAAGCTAAGGAATCTCAGCATAACGCCCACTGATGATGAACACATTGAGCTAACACCAGGGATGAAGAAGAGTTTCCATGATGATTAGGAAGATGAATCGACATGATAAACACATGCATAACAGAGAAGAGGAGTGTTCTTTTGGTTAACTGTGGTCGTGAGTAGAAACGAGCAGAGAAAAGGATATGAATATTATAGAAGAGACATGGCATGAAGTATGCACAAGGTGCACAGAGAGTATACAAATGTAGAACGAAGAAGAGATGAATGTTGTTGTTGAGTGTGGTTCATGCAGATAGAAGCATGCTGTGTGCAGGAGATGAAGTGCACATAAGAGGCATGGTGAGCAGAGAGACATTGATGCAGACAGAGCAGAGCAGTGTAACAAAACAATGATTAGACTGGTACACCATAGATAAATAAGTCATCACTGTGATAAATTCAATAAAGCAAAAGATTTATATTTCAAGGTGGTAGGGAGGTGCTAGGGAGGATTGTGGTCCTCAAAGTTTCAAGTGGGTTCTTGAACATAGGGAGTTGTAGCTTTCATCTAGTTGCAGCCAGAAAAACCAGGGTGGGAGGGTGGTGCAAGGGAGAACTATTGTTCTTTGTTATACAGGTTGGTGCCTGTGTGACTGGAAGTTGTAGCTTCCATCTAGTTGATGCTGGAACACTCAGAGAGTTGGTGCTTCCTTCTAGTGGGTGCTAGAGAAACCAGAGAGTTGGTGCTCTCATCAAGTTGTTTCTTGTGCCTCAAGAGGAGTTGGAGCTCATAAGAATGATAATGTACAAAAAAAAAAGATTACTTATCATATCAAGAAGAAGAGGTTTTTCCCTTTATGGTTTTCCTTAGGAAATATCCGTCTCTGTATATTTCATGTGTGTGATTGATGTTGAATATTCTATTGCTTACATTTCTGCATTATTGTGATCGTCACTAAGTGTTATGTAAAGAGGTTAAAATGGTCATAATTGTTTAAGAACAGTAACAAATGATTCACCCCCCTCTCAGTTTTCCAACAATTGGTATTAGAGTTTGTTCCTTTTATTTAAAGGTAGATCAATAATATTAAACATGTCAAGCCATGAAGGAACTTCAACTAATAAGGCCCCTATGTTCAATGGAACAAAATTTGCCTCTAGAAATTTAGGATGATAACCTACATAATGGATTTAGGTGCAGTTGTCTAGGATGTGGTAGAGACTGGTTATGTAAAGCCAGTTGTACTAGCTAATAAGGATGACAAGCTAGAATTCAGCTTCAATGCTAAGGCTATGAATGCTATTTTGAGTGGGCTTGAAGAAGAAGAATTTGTAAAAGTTATGCACTTAGAAACTGCCAAAGACATGTGGGACAAACTCATTAGCAGTTATGAAGGTAATGAGAAGGTAAAAGATGCCAAGCTTCAAACCTACATAGTACATTTTGAACAACTACAAATGAAAGAAGATGAAACTATTGGGAAGTTATTTCTGAGAGTTGAAGAACTAGTAAATCAATGAAAGCTCTTGGTGAAAAAATTGAGGAAGCCTCTTTAGGTCAAAAAATTTTGAGATCTCTGTCAGATAGGTTCAACCCAAAGGTCTCTGCTATAGAAGAACTTAATGATCTAAAAGATTTGGATTTTGATCAACTTCTAGGAACATTGACTGCATATGAAATGATGATAGGTAAAGATAAATACAACACTAGAGAAGCTCCTTTTAAAGAAGATAAGAATGAGGAATATGAGCCTGATGAATTTGAAGAAAAATTTGTGAGAAGACTAAAGAAAGGATCAGACAAGTATCAAGGCAAGTTTCCCTTCAAGTGTTTTAACTATGGAAATATAGGTCACTTTGCATCTAAGTGTCCACACAAGAAGCAGGATCAGAATTCTGAAGGTTAAAAGAAGTACAAACACAGGAGATTTGGTAAAAATAAAAATTTATGTGTAAACAATGATGACTCTTCAGAAGACACAGATAGTGACTCTTCCTATGAAGATAAGGTTAATGACTTTTTTCTTATGGACAAAGAGGATTATGATAATAAAAACATAGGAAGTGATGTTAATGATGAAGAAGTTGTGGTTGATATGGAAGGTGAACTAATTAGTGCCTTAGAAGAGATTGACAGACTTAGAATCGAGAAGAGAAAACAAAAACAGTTGTTGATGCAGTTTGAAAATAATGCTAAAAAACCTGATGAAGACTTTGCCCTGCTAAAGGTGGAGTTACAAGAGGAAAAGAAGATAGAGGACATCCTGAAACAACAATTATCAGAAAAGAAGGAAAGATGTGAAGCCTTGGAAGAAGAGGTAGTAAAAACCAGAAAAGGGATGGAGAAGTTTAAAGAATTGTATCTCCAAAATATTCCAAGCATTAAAGCCTTAGCAGAACTAAATGACATTATGAACAAACATAGATCTCCTTTGTTGAATACTGGTTTAGGCTATGTAAGTGGTTCAAGAAGCAAATATACAGAAAGCAAAGAGCTAGTAAACATCATCAAGTTCCAAGTCAACAAACAATTAGACCATGAGAGTACTCTGTCACCAAAAGCTAATAAATACAAGATGATCCCTGATAAAAAACAAAGAGGTCAGAAGATGGAGCAAAAATTACCAAGAAGAAGGCCACCCTTTAGGTACCAAAATTTCTTCTATGGTTACTGTTTTTACTGTTCTAATTTTGGTCATAAGATTGCAAATTGTCAAATTAATTTTAGAGACACGCAACTAAGGAGGTCAAGAAATAAACAATCTTTACAACATAGAACTAAGTAGCCAATGAATAGACAACGTAGCACCAATCAATTTGACCTACTGAACAATGAGATCAAATGTTGTAACTGTCATAACTTCGTCCACAAAGCTGCAAACTGCCATTTGAAGAATTACAAAATAGATACAAAGATAAAACCCTTAGCTAAAAATGTCAGCACATGGAAAAAGAAAGATAGTGAAAATTGTGGTCTAGTACTTTCAACTCAAAAAAAAAAAGACCCCTAGTATATAGACAATGGATGTTCCAAGCACATGACTGGAGACAAGGATAAGTTTCTATCTTTAAGTAAAGGCAAAATAGGAAATTTGACCTTTGGAAATGATGAACCAGGTAAAATCAATGGTAAAGGGATGGTGAGTTTAAGTAATGGAAAAGGAAAAGCCCAGGATGTCTTGCTTGTAGATGGGATGAAACATAATTTGCTCAGTGTAAGTCAAATGTGTGACAGAGGATGTGAAGTGGTTTTCACTTCCAAAGATTGTAAGATAAAGTCTGTAAATTAAAGACAAGTGGTGGCTAAAGGAATAAGGACAAATAATAATGTATATGTGCTGAAAGAAGATAAAGAAGAGTGTCATCTAAGAAAACATGATGAGAGTTGGTTATGGCATAAGATACTTGGACATATAAACTTTGACCACTTAATCAAGCTCAAAAATCTTGAGGCAGTAAAAGATCTTCCAAGAATATCAAAGCCACAAGATTCTGTGTGTAAACCCTGTCAAGTAATATAGCTAACCAGGACATAGTTTAAATCCAAGAACTCTACTTCAACAGAGAAACCACTCCAATTAGTTCATATGGATCTATGTGGACCATCAATACAGGAAGGCACAGGGAAGAAAAACTACTTCATGCTGATCATTGATGATTACTCCAGACTCACTTGGGTTGCTTTCCTCAAAGAAAAAGCTGAAGAATTTGAGAAATTTAAAATATTTAAGGCTTTAACTAAGAATCAAACGGACAACAGATTAAAGGTTGTGATATCAGAAAGAGGAGAATAATTTATGTCAAGTGATTTCAAGGAGTTCTGTGATAAACATGGGATCAAAAGAGACTACACAATCCCAGGAACCCCACAACAAAATGGAGTAGTTGAGAGGAAAAACAAAACAATTCAGCAAATGGCCAGGTCAATGATGAATGAGAAGAATATTGGTCAAATCTATTGGGTAGAAGAAATGCACACAACAATCCATATTCTTAATAAATCTAACCTTAGACCACATAGTGAAAAAACACCTTATGAACTGTGGCATGGAAGACCTGCTACAATCAAACACTTAAAAGTCTTTGGGAGTAAGTGCTACATAAAGAATAATAATGAGAATCTTGGCAAGTATGATGACAGGGCCAATGAAGGCATCTTCTTAGGGTATGCTACAAACAGTAAAGGATAAAAATGCTATAATAATAAGCTACATAAATTGGTTGATTGTATTGACATAAAAGTTTATGAAGGAGTCCCGGTAAGAGAGGTGAACAATACTAGATCAACAATAGAGGATATAGGTGAAGTTGAAGCTAAACAGGTCCAAGAATAAGAACAAGAATACTTTGAGTCAAATGAAGATGCAAATACTCAGGCAAACTCAAATAAGCAGACAACATCAAATTCTTCCTCCAGAATTACTCAAAAGAATCATTCTGCAAATAAGATAATTGGTGAGAAAGACAAAGGTGTACAAACCAGGAGAAGGATAATAAAAGAAAATGAGTGATCACATATAACCTTCATATCCATTGTGGAACCCAAGAACTTCAATGAAGCCAGTGAAGATGTAAACTGGTTAAAATCAATGAATGAGGAACTGGACCAGATTGAAAAGAATGACACTTGGGAACTTGTTCCTAGGCCAACAAATAAAAATGTAATAGGATCCAAATGGGTCTACAAAAATAAGATGAATGAGAAAGGAAATATTGTAAGAAATAAGGCTATATTGGTCTGCAAAGGATATGCTCAAATAGAAGGATTGGACTTTGATGAAACATTTTCACCTGTAGCAAGATTATAAGCTATTAGAATGTTTCTTGCCTATGCTTGTCATATGAAGTTTAAAGTCTATCAAATGGATGTCAAGTCATCTTTTCTAAATGGATATCTAAAAGAAGATGTCTATATGGAACATGTTAGCGTCAAAAGTCACTCCCGGATTGCGGCAGGAGCAGAGCCCAATGCCCATCAATTTTATGTCATGAATAATTTAATGGGGGTGGTCGAATGGATAGAGACCCAGGAAGATATCTCTTTAACTCAGAAAACCAAGCCTGGCATGCAAGAACAGGTGAGGTCTTGATCTAACTTCCTTCAGTAGGTTGAGTATAAAATGAGCAGACAAAAGACTTGGTAGGAGAAGTGAACATGACTTCTTTGGGAATCATACCTTCCAACAGCTTGAGAAAGAAAAACTCAGAAAACAAGATCCTCTTGGTTCAGAGTTTCAGGGAACTGAAAGGTGACTTGAATGGATCCTTCAATTCCAAGTCATTCAGCATTGAGAAAATACAAGAGATGATTAGAAACAATGCGAATATCACAGTGATCAAACATACATCATCCTATAACATCGCAACTCAACTAGATCCACCAATTCCGAGTTGTTCTAACATAGTGTTAATAGAGAGATGGAAATAGGTTGACATTCATTAGACAAGAAGTCTCAAGCATCGATACATAACCAAAGCAACCAGTGCTTCATCAAAACTTTACAATCGGGAGCCTAGCTCAACCATCGACCTTTACAAAAATGATAAAAATGCCTACATATACTTAGACAAGCTCGGATGCCTGAGACACGATCACGTCCGAAGTTCAATGCTTGACATTGAGGAGCTTCTCTATCAGGCTGCACATGCAGACATTGGGTAGACTACCCAGACAGTCTTCTGATGGACGCAATCTTTGGTAGAAAGAATCTAACAATCACCTCTGCACTTCTCATTTCCTGGCTTTCCATTTATGGGAGGAGACGATGTCTCATCTACCTTCCACATTTTCATTAACTACTTCATCGAGATCTGAAAGGCCTTGGTCAATTCTGCATCTGGGGGTCATGGAAGACTGTCATTGGTTGTCTTCTGCTTCGCTAGACTTCTTATAAGAGGACCCACCGATGAGCATGGACGAGGATCTGACGAGGGAGGTGAAGCAAGAGACGACCATGTGGACAAATATGATGGATGGAAGGCGATTGGGAGAGTGAGAACAATTTCTTAGGTGGAGGTGACAAGGGATATAGGTGGAAGAAGGTGAAAGGTGGGGGAGATCGTGAGGAGCAGTGCTGACTCAGTGACAGGGAGATGGGATATGACACAAGAGGAGGTGACCTAGAGTGTAGGACACATGGAAGGATAGGAACGACGAGTGGGATTGAGAGGCAGGTGTCAGGATAGTGGGGGGCTCATGTGGGAATTGGTTAATTCCGGACCCCCCCCCCTTGTGTTAAAGGCAGAGGATAAAGGGGGGTCCGGAATTGGATTTGCGTCGTAGATATGGGTGCACAAATTCTAGCCGCCCAGATCTGAGTGCCTTTTAAAGCTAATTCTGGACCCCCACCCCCCCTCGTTAAAGGGAGAATGGTGGGGGGGATCCAAAATGGGACTTGAGCCATAGATCTAGGCACACAAATTCTAGCCGCCCAGATCTGAGCACTTTTTAGAAAAAATGTACCTATTCAAAACTTAGCACACGTGTATTTTTCACCCTTTTCTTCCTCCCCTTTCGCTAATGAAGGGAAATTCATGAGGAACCACACCATTACCAGAATTAGTGATAACACTATCCATCATCTCGTTCCTCTATTGCATGAGGGCTTCCTCAATCAACGGTTTCAAAGGATCTCCTATCCCATCATCTTTCTTTTCTCCTACCATGAGAGGTCGCTTGGGCATGCGAGAGCTTTTGTCCTCAAGAGAAACAAGCTCGATACCCAAGTCTTTGTACTCTGACCTCATTAGGGACATGCATTACGACGACAAAGAGTAGACCACTCTGATACCACTGATTCGGATTTTATGAGCAGAATGAAATGAATACAGATTATTAACAGGTTCTTAACACAAAATAATAGAGATACAGTAAAACTAGTTTTCTATTAAATAAAGAAATAAGCTGGAAATTGTAAAATGCAGTGGAAACAATCTTGTTGGAATGGTGGCGGCTTATCTCTGAGAAGAGATGTGACGACTGCACTCATTCACAAGAATATGATTACAATGAGGCTCTCAAGGACTTTTTACAATAAACAAGAGTTTCCTAAACATAAAAAAAACTAACCCTAGGAGATGAAGCGCCAAAAGTCATGTGGGCCCCGTTTGGGTAAGTCAGAACATCAACTTCCCGGGGTCGTAACTTTTTCATACGATCTCTGTTTTAGGCGTATGATAGCCCATTGGAAATATCTATCCGAAGACTACAACAGTTGCACAAAATTTCATGATATCCCATTAGTATGTTGCAACCGCAACATACCCCAAAAAACATCGTTTAGGGCCTCAAAACGGCTCCGGAAGTTCAGGACCCGAAAAACTGCTAAAAATAGTAAATTATCAAAATTGCTAAAAAGTTGTTTTGAGCCAGCTTGAAAAGGTGGGTGGCCACCGATATCCACCTAGATCAGTATCTTCACCAGAGACTTAGAGTAATTTCTACTCCAAAATGAATGCTTTTGAATGCTTATCTTATATGTCTTAGATTTACACGAGGAAGCACCATAAAGAGGACATTTCAGGTTGGGAGATTATTTTCAAGAAGAGTTCAGTCAGGGGGAGAAACCCCAGATGGAAATATGCCTTTTCCATTGATGACAAAGGGGGAGAGATTTATTAGATGCAAAGATAGAATTGCTTGGAGAAAGAGCACAAAGGCATGGTTCCAAGGGAGCGATGGTAACAGGGGGAGCATGAGTGATATGAATTCAGTATTGCATCAGAGTGTTGCCATCAATGCCAAAGGGGGATATTGTTGATTAATTGGGTTATTTTCCATTGATGTCAACCCTTGAAGAAATCCCGATAGCGAATTCTGGTAGCACAAAGATTTGGGTAATGGACCCAAGTTTGTTTGATGGATAATGGTATGATTTTTAATATATTTACAGGTAAGACTATTCTATATGGATAATACATGTCATTCCATTTCCTTTGGTATGTAGAACATTAGATAACTCCTCACAGTTGGAGAGTTATGGCCATGTGAAGTTGGAGAACCCTCATGAGTCATTTAGAAGCCCCAAAAAGTCAAAGTGTTTGCAAAAGAAATTATTTAAATAATAAAGTTAATAGAGAACTCTCTAAAATAATGAAAGTGGGATGCTACATGAAAGTATAAATAAGAAGCAAGAATCTCTCATTTAATCACAATTGAATATCATTGAATATCTATTTTTGTGAAATGTTATTTGGGAAGGTATTATTGATAGAGAAAAATTGCAGCAGAAAAAGTGCGGCAGGAAAAGTGCGGAAAAAAAATTGCGACAGAAAAATCATGGCAAAAAAATCACGGCAGAAAAAGTGCGGAAAAAAAAATCGCAGAAGAAAAAGTGTGGCAGAAAAATTGCGGCAGAAAAAGTGCGGCAGCAAAATCGCGGCAGAAAAAGTGTGGCAGAAAAAATGTGGTAGAAAAATCACGACAAAAAAAGTGCGGCAGAAAAATCGCGACATAAAAAGTGCGGCAGGAAAATCACGGTAGCAACATGATTGGGATCTATTCATGAGAGATATGACACATATTGTTTGAGGTATGCTTTGTGAGCTAGGTTTTAGCTCTTGAGATGGTATTGGATGTTCAGTATTGCTGCATATATCATATTTTTTGAGGGATGCAATTGGTATTTTGTTGTTGGTATTTGGCATATGGGTATTGGTCTTTTGGTTGTGATGTGTTGCTGAAGTTGTTGGTTTAGTTTGAGGCTACATAATAGTAAGGTTGTGGCACATGGTTTGATGTAAGGATTTATGGTATTTGGTTATGGATAGTGTGGTGTATTGTTAAAGAACTTTTGATGGTTATATTGGTATATGTACATGGTGTATGGTTGAGGTACATTGTTGAGACAAGTAGTTGATGATTTGTCACATACATGAGGTGTATACTTGATGATGTTGGTACATCTTGATGATTCATAGTTGATGTGTATTTGATTCATGATTGGTACATATTAGGTGCATGGTTGATGCACTCATTGATGGTACAAGTTGAGGTATAGGTTGGTGCATGGTTGATGCACTTATTGATGGTACAAGTTGAGGTATAGGTTGGTGCATGGTTGATTCACTTGTCTATGGTACAAGTTGATTACAGGTTGTTTGGACAGGTTATTTGTAAAGGTTTGTTGCATGGTTGATGCATTTGTTTATGGTACAAATTGAGGTACAAGTTGATGTATGGTACATGTTGGCATAGGTTATCGATACAGGTTGTTACAGGTTGATTATAGGTTGATTGGTATAGGTCTACAATAATATATCTCACAGTGATAGTGTGACAGTGGTTCCATCATTCTACTTCTACATCAGGGCAGTTGGACGGGGAAAGGATAGGTGGTTGTAGCCACTTTTCGGTTGTAGCCAGAGAACATAGGGGGTTGTAGCCTCCTTCTAGTTGTAGCCAGAGTATTGGGGGGTTGGAACTTCCCTCAGGTTGTAGCCTGAGAAACTAGGGTGTTGAAGCCTCCTTCCAAATGTAGCTAGAAAACAAAGGAAGTTGGTGCTTCCAATGAATGTAATTCTTCAAGACATATAAGAAAAAACATTCCATGGTTTTCTCCTGCTTTGGGTTTCCACGTAAAAACACTTGTGTACTGTGTAAGTGTATGATTTCTCATTTGTTCATTGTTTATTTACTCTGCAATTATTGGATGATAATGCTACACTGATATAACACTTGCATTATATGGTTGAAAAGGTTTAAATTGCTATATTACTGATTCACCCTCCCTCTCAGTAATCCAACAAACTTCTAGTCCTGCATGTTTCTTGTACGAACTAAAACTAATGCCTATAATAAATGTCATGGTATGTCGATGAGAAGTCTTCGCGAACAAATTATTTCACCTCGCCAAGAAAAGTCTATAAATAAGGATGCATCACATTACCAAAACTGATTATTTGCATCCCTTGACCGTTCAAGCGACTGGTGTGAACAACAAAAGTGTGAGCCATCAATCGATAAGCTTGCACAATTTGAAAAAATCGCTAACCACAGAAGTAGTCTGAAAATGCCGAGGATGAGAGGTTAGATCCACATCAGCGAAATCCTGATTGAACCTTGGACGAAGCATAAGTTTGATAAAGTGATTAAGACTGAGCTAGAAATCAAAATGAACAACATTCAACAAGCTAAAATGGACAATATTTATTTGGATAAGCATTAGGAGAACTTCACCAGTTGGGGGTTGGTGGTTGGAATATGGAAGAAAGAAACCAACATGTTAAAAAAGGCCTAGATTAGGACCTATATGGGTGCCAGTCCTGCGTGTTTCTTTTATGAACTAAAACTAATGCATATAATAAATCTCATGGTATGTCGATGAGAAGTCTTCACGAACGAATTATTTCACCTCGCCAAGAAAAGTCTATAAATAAGGATGCATCACATTACCAAAACTGATTATTTGCATCCCTTGACCGTTCAAGTGACTGGTGCGAACAACAAAAGTGTGAGCCATCAATCGATAAGCTTGCACAATTTGAACAAATCGCTAACCACAGAAGAAGTCTGAAAATGTCGAGGATGAGAGGTTAGATCCACATCAGTGAAATCCTGATTGAACCTTGGACGAAGCATAAGTTTGATAAAGTGATTAAGACTGAGCTAGAAATAAAAATGAACAACATTCAACAAGCTAAAATGGACAATATTTATTTAGAGAAGCATTAGGAGAACTTCACCAGTTGGGGGTTGGTGGTTGGAATATGGAAGAAAGAAACCAACATGCTAAAAAAGGCCTAGATTAGGACCTATATGGGTACCCCAAATGCAACATACTTCCAAGGATGGAAGGAAGAAGCAACTAATTTCATCATTAGTTGATACCATGAAGGAACCATTTGGCTCGATCAACCATTGCAAATAATATCTAGTTTAATTCACATAATCACTAGGTTATAACATAAAGGATAAAAAATCCCAAAGACGATTAACTCGAATGCCTGGATTGAAAAGTGTACAGGGTCAACCACTGGGAATAACTCAAAAGGGATAATCATCGGTCAAGTAAAGGAGTCACATGTCAAGTGGGCATGTGTAATTATTACATCGTGCCTTACCCTAATTGGTAGGGCATTAGATGTGAAGCTCACCATGCTATAGGCCATAGGGCAAGTCACTCAAACATGAAAAGTATACAACTAGGTTGATCACTTGGATGACATCATTAAAACTAATTGCCAAGAGTGCCAAAACTCCAGGAAAGTAATCCAGTTCCCTTCACTGCTCATATGGCTAGCCATGAGTCAAGTTAGTGTTGATATTATGGTAGCTGCAGGAGGTATTAAACTCTACGTGTAACCTTTGACGAGACTAGAATATTCGGGAAAGCAAGAGAAACCCTAAAACATTGGATAATAATCCTAGAAGTCAAGTCGGCTCAAGATAATAATTTATATTAAATTATTATCCTCCAGAATTACAAGTCGGTGTAGTTATGTCACTTGGAAGACTATAATAAGAGGGCGCTAGAGCTCATTTGACACATACTCTCACAACTCACACAGACTAGTGGTGCACAAGTTTGGAGTGTAGCTACAACTACGACAACTGGGATTTTGGTCTTTGGTTATGGTTTGGAGTTTCTTCCTTGGTTATGGTTTGGACTCTCTGCTTGTTGTGCTAGCTTTGGAGAGAAGTATGCTACCTTGGTTGGCTATTGGTTCTAAGGTTTTTCTTATGGAATTATTCTATCTGTCAAGGTTAAGGTGCTCGGGGGTGGCTTTAGACTATGGTTGGGTGACAATATTTCTATATTGTCTATGGAAAAATGAGCACATCTCTTTATTTCTAATAGGTTATGGGCACACACCACCTTCAAGACAGTCTAACCACTGGAAGGTAGTGCGATAGTTCTTTGTTAAGCTCATTGTGGAACCAATTACAATTATAGCTACGTTTTTTGATTATGTAGCTGCAACAAACCCTAACCCTTGTGCTCAGGCACTTATGGTGAAGCATTTGACCTAATTCCTTGACATCCTAGTGAACCCTAGCCTAACACACCTCTTGGTAATATCAGCTAGAAAAAACGTCAGATTTAAATTTTTGGTCAAATTCAAAGTCAAAGTTTCACTGGTCAAAGTCAAAGTCAAAGGTTGAATTCTGTTCAAATTGATTTTGTTATCAAAGTTGAAATTTTAGAGTTTCTAGGTTGTTCTAATCATTGAATCTTCTAATTGATTTTTTAATCTCTTCTTGTCAAGATGGTATCTAGTTTTAGATTGGAAGACAAGTTGGACAATGTTATAAGGTTTCAAAGGTATGCACTTGTATATGCTATCTATTATCACATGAAGTTGTTTAGGGTCGCAGGTGACAATCATGAGCATAGGCAGCAGGTGAGTGCAGTTTGCAGCAAATCCTCTGCACAGTTCAATTTAGCGCCATCTCTGAGCTAGGTTGGAGGAATTCCATCATTGGCGGGCGGACAAATTTTAATAGGGGTGCTAAAATAGTAGGTACACTCAGATCGCAGATCGTGGCTAGATCAACGATCACCAATCATTTCGGTTCCACAAGCTGCATGGGCATTAAAATCCAAAGGTAGACCGAAATCCAAACTGCGGTATTATGAGGAAGCTACATGGCAGACGATGGTGCATTTCAGGCCCGAAAGAAGTGTGGGTCCAAATCGCTTTCGACGGCCCCAAAATCGCGTTCTTGATTCAACACCATATCCAAAGACAACACGTGGTCACCCCCTAGTCTTCAAGATTCATCCCAATCCCGAGTAGGATTCAACTAATCAACAAGGACTGACTTTTGCGGCCCAAAATCACATGATTATTCAATGCCCAATCCGTGAGCAACACGTGGCTGCCCGCTAGTCATCCATCTGTGCTTTGATCCCAAGGAGGATTCAGTTAATGAACAAGGAATGGTAGCTAAAACCTCAGCTCAATCCATAAATAGGAAGAATGAAAGCTATGGCCGAGGAGACAAAAATGTCAGCCCGAGGTACCATGATGAACGATTTCTTCTTGTAGGCCCATACTAATCTGAGCTTGCATCTGACATGAGGAAAAACACGCAATCTGACAGAAGGATGCACAGACAAAAATACTTGGATGGAATGGCCAGATCACATTCCTAGTGGTTGTCCACTGATATGAGTATAAATAGACTAGTTAAGAATTTGTAAAGGGGTTGAGAGGCTGGAGAGCCAAGATAGCTTTAGGAGCAGGGGACTGTATTTTTCAGTTTGTAAGCCTGAGGGGCATGGATTGTAAACATTATTTTATTGAAGATTCCTTTGAGTTGTTTTATCAGTCTATATTCTTAGTTTACATGCTGTTATGTTTTTATTTCCTAGATGTAGCATCCTTGATCTATGGATTCTTGAGGCAGTAGAGGATCTGTTGTCATCTTTCCCATCTTTCAATGTTTATCACTCAAACGTTTGTTGTTTTTCTTTTTTTTTGGATGTAGCATCTTTGATCTATGGATTTCTGAGGTGGTAGAGGATCTGCTATCATCTTTCCTATATTTCATTCTCTATCACTCAAAAACTTGCTATTTTTCTTCTCGTCTGGAGGTAGCATCCTTGATCTATGGATTCCTAAGGCGGTAGAGGATTTGTTGTCATCTTTCCCATCTTTCATTGTTTACAACTCAGACATTTTTTGTTTGTTTTCTTCTCTGGATGTAGCATCTTTGATCTATGTATTCTTGAGGAAATAGAGGATATATTTTCATCTTTCCCATCTTTCATTGTCTATCACTCTGACACTTGTTTTTTTCTTCTCTTCTAGAGGTAGCATCTTTGATCTATGGATTCCTGAGGCGATAGAGGATCTGCTGTCATATTTCCCATGTTTCATCGTTTATCACTCAGACACATTCTGTCTTCCTTCTCCTCATCACCACATAAATCCTTTATCTAATAGGTAGTTTAAATTCCTTCATTAAGAATGATATTTATGACTCCATATCCCAACTGTCCAGGACTGATCTGCAACAACCTTTGTTATCTTTTCTTTTCTTTGTAGTCTTGGCCTGACTCCCGACGTTAAACCCACTTGAAACAAATTTAATGTTATAGGAATTACCCCCATTAGAAGTCTAGGTTGAATCTTGGAAGGGAAGCAAGTGAAGATATCTTCCCTGGGAGAACGACAACGAGGAGATCCAGTTTTATATGGTGAACTGAAGATGGACACATTTCTATGAAGGCTTATATTTCACCATGGAGACTCCATTATTCAGAATCTGTTGGTGACTCCAATGGAAGGAGAAAAATCAAATGTCTATGGAGGATATCATGTCCAGGAGGTTTTCCCCACTAAATTTCTCATCCATAGATGGTTATCCACCTCCCGTGCCTCAAATTGATGAATGGAAAGATCTGTTGCCAAGATTTTATGAAGGTGAGAATGACAACCCTCTTGAACATGTTCTAGGATTTCATTCTTTAATGCAACAAATTGACATCCAACATGAAGACATACGTATGAAGTTGTTTATGTACTCTCTTCAAGGAGAGGCTCTTATTTGGTATCACTCTCTTGAGATTTCTAGCATTTCTTCACTTAAAGAGTTTCATGCAGCTTTCAATATTCATTGTCGAAGGTTTTATCCCTCTGAGTTACTTCGTCATAGATGTTGTGAGGAGTATGAAGACTATGTTTAGGATATAATTGATTCTTATGAAGGCTGTGAGAATGAAGAAGATGACTTGGATGAGGAATCAACTCTTTCTCTTCCCTGTTCATCTGCATCAGATTAAAACTTTGTTTGTTGTCTCAATAAGGAAAGTGAAGAAATTGAGTCTGTTCTAGAAGCTAATACTCTTTGTAGTCCTGTCTCTAAAAAGCCTAGATATGAGCAGCCTGTTTTTGAATCATATGATTATGATAATATATTGCTTCCTGGATTGACTCTTGAAAGGCAACATGTGTTTAATAATGAAGAGAAGTCTTCTCATGTTGGGTAGGAGATACCTCTTGGAATGACATTTGAGACTCCTCCTTTATTTGACCATTATGGAGATAGTGATGAAGATGCTGAGGTGTTTCTTTTCTTGGAAGAAAAAAGGATTAGAAACCACCCTTCTAATGAAATTGAAGGATTTTACCAAGAGAAACATGATAGAGAGAAAGAGCCATACATTGATATACATGAGGAGATTTCTTGCCATCAGCTAGCAAATGTTATCAGAGAAGGAAAAAGAGAAGTGGATCAACAACCTGCATCAACCTTTCACTCACCTGTGCTTTCCATAGACATTCAACCATATGTGAGCATCTGTAAAGCAGAGCAGACTTTATGTTACCAACCTAGTAGGTTTTATCACCTATTTTATGACCCTGTAGGGGAATAAATAGAGTTTCATTTCCTCAATATATTGAAGCCTCCAAGATTTATCTTACCTGGAGGTAATCTGAAGAATTTAATTAGTTTGTTGTCACAGTCACCATAGGAACCTCATCATGCCTAGGTGCTAACACATGTGGATATATACTAGTGTCACCACTTTGTTGAAGTGTAAGGTCATCAACACTATGTGATATGACTTCTAAAGCACAAGTGCTATCATCCTATCCATACAAATGTCCCTCCAATGCACAAGGGTCATTATCCTCCCCAAGCGTGTAAGAGTCACTAGCCTCTAAAAGTGTGCAAGAGTCACTAGCATCATCGTACTGCTCCAAATAAGAATCTATCACTGCATCCTCATACACCTCCTCATCCTCACTATCATAGTGCACCTCAATAATGTGTCTCTTACCTTTACCCCTACATCTATGATCTGTTTCCCAAGGTACTTTGCAGCTGTAGCAAAGTTGCCTGCTCCTAATGGGTGTAGGAATGCTCTGTTTGTTAAGAACCAAACATCAATATAGCATGGAAAAACCTCAGTTAAAGTAATCAATGCCTTGAAACAGAGATAATTTCAGATAATAAGCCTCTTCAAGGGGGCAACCTCCTTTTATCCCACTTAAATGTTCAAGTACAAGATGATTCAAAATGAAAATGTCTCCTTGGTATATATAGGAGACTAGGAGGTATAATTACAACTAATGGCC